>JASANB010003733.1:0-165344 GCA_030248155.1 Sabatieria punctata
AGGTGCGGTCAAGTTCCAAGAACAGCAGACCTCAATTGTGACGCAGTGCGTGATGCGACAGAACGCCGAAATGTGCGCTAGGAGAGGCGGCAAGTCCCGCATGACGCTGCTCAACATCGCCGCCAAGCTCAACATGAAATTGGGCGGTCTCAACTTCGTAGTCGATCAGCATTTGCCGCTGTGAGTGGCCCGACAACTGTCTCTTCTGTGGGTTGGTGGACATAAATTTTGCTTCGGTTCCAGCGTGAAGGACTGGTTCAAGGAAGATGTGATGTTCATTGGAGTCGACGTCAATCATCCGCCGCCGCTACCTCGCGATCTGATCCGAAAGGGCGTGG
This sequence comes from Sabatieria punctata, assembly GCA_030248155.1. Lineage (NCBI taxonomy): Eukaryota > Metazoa > Nematoda > Chromadorea > Araeolaimida > Comesomatidae > Sabatieria > Sabatieria punctata. The sequence goes on from JASANB010003733.1 coordinate 339, forward strand.
CGCCGTCCGAGCCCAGCGTGGTGGGGGTAAGTTTACAGTTATTGATTTTGAGGTGCACAAGAACCAGTAACAAATTGACTCTGTCAGATGGTGGCCTCTACAAACAACGCGACAATGCAGCTGACCATGGACTACCACTTTCAAACGCCGCGCGTCGAAGAAGTCAAGTCGATTCGTCTTCTGATGGTTGAGATGCTGCGTCGGTTCCAGACCAATCATAAGGAAAAGTTGCCGCAGCGTATCGTCTTCTACCGCGATGGTGTGGCCGATGGTCAATTTAAAATGGTAAGAAAGTGATCCTAGGCCGGTAGGGAGCCGAAATTGAGCAGCGCGCCGAAATGGCGGCGACGAAACGGCGGCGATCAAATGTCCTTTGGCTAAAAATTTGCTAGTTGCTTGATTGCAGGTGCTTGAGAGCGAGATTCCCGGCATGCAACGGGCCTTTCGCACTGTCGGCGGCAGGGATTACGACCCCAGACTGACGGTGCTAATCTGTCAGAAGCGGCACAACACGCGTCTCTTCCCGCAGCAGATGCAAGGTCCCGTCTGGAAACAGAACGTGCCTCCTGGCACTGTTGTCGATAAGGAGGTTGTGCATCCAAGAGACTGGGAATTCTACATCTGCTCTCACTTATCGCCGCAGGTATTTCAGGCTGTGTTGGTCGGTCTGTCTGTCAGGTCTGTCTGTCTGTCAGGTCTGTCGGTCTGTCTGTCAGGTCTGTCGGTCTGTCTGTCAGGTCTGTCTCTGTCTGTCAGTCGGTCTGTCTATGTCTTGTCGGTTGGTCTGTCTCTGTCTTGTCGGTCGGTCTGTCTCTGTCTTGTCGGTCGGTCTGTCCTGTCTCTGTCTTGTCGGTCGGTCTGTCCTGTCTTGTCGGTCGGTCTGTCCTGTCTCTGTCTTGTCGGTCGGTCTGTCCTGTCTCTGTCTTGTCGGTCGGTCTGTCCTGTCTCTGTCTTGTCGGTCGGTCTGTCCTGTCTCTGTCTTGTCAGTCGGTCTGTCCTGTCTCTGTCTTGTCGGTCGGTCTGTCCTGTCTCTGTCTTGTCGGTCGGTCTGTCCTGTCTTGTCGGTCGGTCTAATCAGCAGTGTTTGAGGGCACAGCGAAGCCAGTCAAGTACACAGTGATTCGGGACGACAATGCCTTCTCCTCGGACGAGCTGCAAGGTCTGACATTCCTGCTGGCACACGGTCACCAGATAATAACCAAGACAATCAGTCTGCCGGCACCTGTGATGGCCGCTCACAACGCTGCTATGCGCGGCAAGAAAATTTGGAAGGCTTACAAGTGAGTCTTTGAAAAAACTGTCTTTCACCTATCTGTTATGGTGGTGAAGTGGCTATTGCACAGTTTATACGACTTTAGTAGTAAAAGGAGGGTTTCAGTGGCTCGGACGAGTTGTCAGTGGTGTCCGGTGGTTCGGGAGACGCTCCGGACTGGGACGACATCTCAAACAAACTGAGAGCGCATGACCGGCTGAAGGAGGTGACCTACTGGGCCTGAGCCCGAGTCGAAACGATTCGGTCTTCGTTAACGATGCCAATCTATCTATCTAACATCTGTCTACTTGTACCTACGTGCAGCTTTAGTTGTGCCGATTTGGTCAGACAGTCAGGCACTTACGCCGTTTATGGTACCGACACCATATAAGGTGCCGGTACCATATGGTACCGGTACCTTAGGTAGTGGTACCGGTACCCCACCTTCGGGGCCTGTGGTAGTACCATATGGTGCCGGTACCCTCGACGTTAAGTGCCTGACTGTCAGAGTAATGGTGTTATTTTATTTTATTTGCGTAGATTCTTCTGCTGTACAATCAGCCAATTTAGTTGTCTACCTTCGCTTTGGTTGTTGTTATTGTTGGTGCGTTCTTTTTAGAAAACTGCTTTTGCTGTTGTTCGATTCGCACGTTCTGTATAGCGCAAGCAAATAATTTTTTGGTGCCTTTTTTGTAGTTGCTGTTGCTGCTGTGTACGGATTGAGTGGTGTTGTCTGCCTAACAAACTATGTACTATGTATGTACGTACAAAATTCAGTACGAACGAGCGTGCAAAGTAAATGTTTATAGTAGTGAGAGTCAACCTAGTTGTTGTGGACGTTTAAAAAATGGAAACTTTCTGTTTGTTCTTTTCTTCTGCAAGCAAGCTGTAACAGTTACTGGGCGTTAGGATCAGAGCTACACAGTAGATCGAATTCGTACCTAATACTAGACCACTACGTTACTTTTTGAACACTATTTGGGGCGTGTGAAATTTGCCTTATGGTATGGGAGGGGTTGACGACTTGTGTAAAGGCCATTCAGAATCCACTCTGTCCAAAATTCCATTTTCTTAGATTTGTTTGTTTCTAGCTACTGTACAGTAGTTGACATAGTCTTGGTGTTCTACACCACGAAAACGTTAGATACTACTTTAGCATTATGTAGATTTTCAATTATATAGACAATACATACATACATAGGTATCGTGGTGGAATAACCTTTCAGAATTAGTGGTTCAATCGGAGACACTGGGTCTTTTTTTCTAAACAGCTTACAAACCGCTGACTTGGCAGACTTTTTGAGTAATGACAGGTGGGTTTCTAACCGCTTACAAACCGCTGACTTGGCAGACTTTTTGAGTAAGGAGAGGTGGGTTTCTAACCGCTTACAAACAGCTGACTTGGCAGACTTTTTGAGTAAGGAGAGGTGGGTTTCTAACCGCTTACAAACAGCTGACTTGGCAGACTTTTTGAGTAAGGAGAGGTGGGTTTCTAACCGCTTACAAACCGCTGACTTGGCAGACTTTTTGAGTAAGGAGAGGTGGGTCTCTAACTGTTTACAAACCGCTGATCTGGCAGACTTTTTGAGTAATGACAGGTGGGTTTCTAACCGCTTACAAACCGCTGACTTGGCAGACTTCTTGAGTAATGACAGGTGGGTTTCTAACCGCTTACAAACCGCTGATTTGGCAGGCTTCTTGAGTAAGGAGAGGTGGGTTTCTAACCGCTTACAAACCGCTGATTTGGCAGACTTCTTGAGTAATGACAGGTGGGTTTCTAACCGCTTACAAACCGCTGACTTGGCAGGCTTCTTGAGTAAGGAGAGGTGGGTTTCTAACCGCTTACAAACCGCTGACTTGGCAGACTTCTTGAGTAATGACAGGTGGGTTTCTAACCGCTTACAAACCGCTGACTTGGCAGACTTTTTGAGTAAGGAGAGGTGGGTTTCTAACCGCTTACAAACCGCTGATTTGGCAGGCTTCTTGAGTAAGGAGAGGTGGGTTTCTAACCGCTTACAAACCGCTGATTTGGCAGACTTCTTGAGTAATGACAGGTGGGTTTCTAACCGCTTACAAACCGCTGACTTGGCAGGCTTCTTGAGTAAGGAGAGGTGGGTTTCTAACCGCTTACAAACCGCTGACTTGGCAGACTTCTTGAGTAATGACAGGTGGGTTTCTAACCGCTTGCAAACCGCTGACTTGGCAGGCTTCTTGAGTAAGGAGAGGTGGGTTTCTAACCGCTTACAAACCGCTGATTTGGCAGACTTCTTGAGTAATGACAGGTGGGTTTCTAACCGCTTACAAACCGCTGACTTGGCAGGCTTCTTGAGTAAGGAGAGGTGGGTTTCAAACGGTTTACAAACCGCTGATCTGGCAGACTTTTTGAGTAATGACAGGTGGGTTTCTAACCGCTTACAAACCGCTGACTTGGCAGACTTCTTGAGTAATGACAGGTGGGTTTCTAACCGCTTACAAACCGCTGACTTGGCAGACTTCTTCAGTAATGACAGGTGGGTTTCTAACCGCTTACAAACCGCTGACTTGGCAGACTTTTTGAGTAGGAGAGGTGGGTTTCTAATCGCTTACAAACCATTGACTTGACAGACTTTTTGAGTAGAAGAGGTGGGTTTCTAACCGTTTACAAACCGCTGACTTGGCAGACTTTTTGAGTAAGGAGAGGTGGGTTTCTAACCGCTTACAAACCGCTGACTTGGCAGGCTTCTTGAGTAGGAGAGGTGGGTTTCTAACCGCTTACAAACCATTGACTTGGCAGACTTTTTGAGTAGAAGAGGTGGGTTTCTAACCATTTACAAACCGCTGACTTGGCAGACTTTTTGAGTAAGGAGAGGTGGGTTTCTAACCGCTTACAAACCGCTGACTTGGCAGGCTTCTTGAGTAAGGAGAGGTGGGTTTCTAACCGCTTACAAACCGCTGACTTGGCAGACTTTTTGAGTAGGAGAGGTGGGTTTCTAACCGCTTACAAACCATTGACTTGGCAGACTTTTTGAGTAGAAGAGGTGGGTTTCTAACCGTTTACAAACCGCTGACTTGGCAGACTTTTTGAGTAAGGAGAGGTGGGTTTCTAACCACTTACAAACCGCTGACTTGGCAGGCTTCTTGAGTAATGACAGGTGGGTTTCTAACCGCTTACAAACCGCTGACTTGGCAGACTTCTTGAGTAATGACAGGTGGGTTTCTAACCGCTTACAAACCGCTGACTTGGCAGACTTCTTGAGTAATGACAGGTGGGTTTCTAACCGCATACAAACCGCTGACTTGGCAGGATTCTTGAGTAAGGAGAGGTGGGTTTCTAACGGTTTACAAACCGCTGATCTGGCAGACTTTTTGAGTAATGACAGGTGGGTTTCTAACCGCTTACAAACCGCTGACTTGGCAGACTTCTTGAGTAATGACAGGTGGGTTTCTAACCGCTTACAAACCGCTGACTTGGCAGACTTCTTCAGTAATGACAGGTGGGTTTCTAACCGCTTACAAACCGCTGACTTGGCAGACTTTTTGAGTAGGAGAGGTGGGTTTCTAATCGCTTACAAACCATTGACTTGGCAGACTTTTTGAGTAGAAGAGGTGGGTTTCTAACCGTTTACAAACCGCTGACTTGGCACACTTCTTGAGTAATGACAGGTGGGTTTCTAACCGCTTACAAACCGCTGACTTGGCAGGCTTCTTGAGTAAGGAGAGGTGGGTTTCTAACGGTTTACAAACCGCTGATCTGGCAGACTTTTTGAGTAATGACAGGTGGGTTTCTAACCGCTTACAAACCGCTGACTTGGCAGACTTCTTGAGTAATGACAGGTGGGTTTCTAACCGCTTACAAACCGCTGACTTGGCAGACTTCTTCAGTAATGACAGGTGGGTTTCTAACCGCTTACAAACCGCTGACTTGGCAGACTTTTTGAGTAGGAGAGGTGGGTTTCTAATCGCTTACAAACCATTGACTTGGCAGACTTTTTGAGTAGAAGAGGTGGGTTTCTAACCGTTTACAAACCGCTGACTTGGCAGACTTCTTGAGTAATGACAGGTGGGTTTCTAACCGCTTACAAACCGCTGACTTGGCAGGCTTCTTGAGTAAGGAGAGGTGGGTTTCTAACGGTTTACAAACCGCTGATCTGGCAGACTTTTTGAGTAATGACAGGTGGGTTTCTAACCGCTTACAAACCGCTGACTTGGCAGTCTTCTTGAGTAATGACAGGTGGGTTTCTAACCGCTTACAAACCGCTGACTTGGCAGACTTCTTCAGTAATGACAGGTGGGTTTCTAACCGCTTACAAACCGCTGACTTGGCAGACTTTTTAAGTAGGAGAGGTGGGTTTCTAATCGACTACAAACCATTGACTTGGCAGACTTTTTGAGTAGAAGAGGTGGGTTTCTAACCGTTTACAAACCGCTGACTTGGCAGACTTTTTGAGTAAGGAGAGGTGGGTTTCTAACCGCTTACAAACCGCTGACTTGGCAGACTTTTTGAGTAAGGAGAGGTGGGTTTCTAACCCCTTACAAACCATTGACTTGGCAGACTTTTTGAGTAGAAGAGGTGGGTTTCTAACCCCTTACACACAGCTGACTTGGCAGACTTTTTGAGTAAGGAGAGATGGGTTTCTAACCCCTTACAAACAGCTGACTTGGCAGACTTTTTGAGTAAGGAGAGGTGGGTTTCTAACCCCTTACAAACAGCTGACTTGGCAGACTTTTTGAGTAAGGAGAGGTGGGTTTCTAACCGCTTACAAACCATTGACTTGGCAGACTTTTTGAGTAGAAGAGGTGGGTTTCTAACCGTTTACAAACCGCTGACTTGGCAGACTTTTTGAGTAAGGAGAGGTGGGTTTCTAACCGCTTACAAACCGCTGACTTGGCAGGCTTCTTGAGTAAGGAGAGGTGGGTTTCTAACCGCTTACAAACCGCTGACTTGGCAGACTTTTTGAGTAGGAGAGGTGGGTTTCTAACCGCTTACAAACCATTGACTTGGCAGACTTTTTGAGTAGAAGAGGTGGGTTTCTAACCGTTTACAAACCGCTGACTTGGCAGACTTTTTGAGTAAGGTGAGGTGGGTTTCTAACCACTTACAAACCGCTGACTTGGCAGGCTTCTTGAGTAATGACAGGTGGGTTTCTAACCGCTTACAAACCGCTGACTTGGCAGACTTCTTGAGTAATGACAGGTGGGTTTCTAACCGCTTACAAACCGCTGACTTGGCAGACCTCTTGAGTAATGACAGGTGGGTTTCTAACCGCTTACAAACCGCTGACTTGGCAGACTTCTTGAGTAATGACAGGTGGGTTTCTAACCGCTTACAAACCGCTGACTTGGCAGACTTCTTGAGTAATGACAGGTGGGTTTCTAACCGCTTACAAACCGCTGACTTGGCAGACTTTTTGAGTAGAAGAGGTGGGTTTCTAACCGCTTACAAACCGCTGACTTGGCAGGCTTCTTGAGTAATGACAGGTGGGTTTCTAACCGCTTACAAACCGCTGACTTGGCAGACTTCTTGAGTAATGACAGGTGGGTTTCTAACCGCTTACAAACCGCTGACTTGGCAGACTTTTTGAGTAAGGAGAGGTGAGTTTCTAACCGCTTACAAACAGCTGACTTGGCAGACTTTTTGAGTAAGGAGAGGTGGGTTTCTAACCGCTTACAAACCGCTGACTTGGCAGACTTCTTGAGTAAGGAGAGGTGGGTCTCTAACCGCTTACAAACCGCTGACTTGGCAGGCTTCTTGAGTAGGAGAGGTGGGTTTCTAACCGCTTACAAACCATTGACTTGGCAGACTTTTTGAGTAGAAGAGGTGGGTTTCTAACCGTTTACAAACCGCTGACTTGGCAGACTTTTTGAGTAAAGAGAAGTGGGTTTCTAACCGCTTACAAACCGCTGACTTGGCAGGCTTTTTGAGTAAGGAGAGGTGGGTTTCTAACCGCTTACACACAGCTGACTTGGCAGACTTTTTGAGTAAGGAGAGGTGGGTTTCTAACCGCTTACACACAGCTGATTTGGCAGACTTTTTGAGTAAGGAGAGGTGGGTTTCTAACCGCTTACACACAGCTGACTTGGCAGACTTTTTGAGTAAGGAGAGGTGGGTTTCTAACCGCTTACACACAGCTGACTTGGCAGACTTTTTGAGTAAGGAGAGGTGGGTTTCTAACCCCTTACAAACAGCTGACTTGGCAGACTTTTTGAGTAAGGAGAGGTGGGTTTCTAACCGCTTACAAACCATTGACTTGGCAGACTTTTTGAGTAGAAGAGGTGGGTTTCTAATCGCTTACAAACCATTGACTTGGCAGACTTTTTGAGTAGAAGAGGTGGGTTTCTAACCGTTTACAAACCGCTGACTTGGCAGACTTCTTGAGTAATGACAGGTGGGTTTCTAACCGCTTACAAACCGCTGACTTGGCAGGCTTCTTGAGTAAGGAGAGGTGGGTTTCTAACGGTTTACAAACCGCTGATCTGGCAGACTTTTTGAGTAATGACAGGTGGGTTTCTAACCGCTTACAAACCGCTGACTTGGCAGACTTCTTGAGTAATGACAGGTGGGTTTCTAACCGCTTACAAACCGCTGACTTGGCAGACTTCTTCAGTAATGACAGGTGGGTTTCTAACCGCTTACAAACCGCTGACTTGGCAGACTTTTTGAGTAGGAGAGGTGGGTTTCTAATCGCTTACAAACCATTGACTTGGCAGACTTTTTGAGTAGAAGAGGTGGGTTTCTAACCGTTTACAAACCGCTGACTTGGCAGACTTTTTGAGTAAGGAGAGGTGGGTTTCTAACCGCTTACAAACCGCTGACTTGGCAGACTTTTTGAGTAAGGAGAGGTGGGTTTCTAACCCCTTACAAACCATTGACTTGGCAGACTTTTTGAGTAGAAGAGGTGAGTTTCTAACCCCTTACACACAGCTGACTTGGCAGACTTTTTGAGTAAGGAGAGATGGGTTTCTAACCCCTTACAAACAGCTGACTTGGCAGACTTTTTGAGTAAGGAGAGGTGGGTTTCTAGCCCCTTACAAACAGCTGACTTGGCAGACTTTTTGAGTAAGGAAAGGTGGGTTTCTAACCGCTTACAAACCATTGACTTGGCAGACTTTTTGAGTAGAAGAGGTGGGTTTCTAACCGTTTACAAACCGCTGACTTGGCAGACTTTTTGAGTAAGGAGAGGTGGGTTTCTAACCGCTTACAAACCGCTGACTTGGCAGGCTTCTTGAGTAAGGAGAGGTGGGTTTCTAACCGCTTACAAACCGCTGACTTGGCAGACTTTTTGAGTAGGAGAGGTGGGTTTCTAACCGCTTACAAACCATTGACTTGGCAGACTTTTTGAGTAGAAGAGGTGGGTTTCTAACCGTTTACAAACCGCTGACTTGGCAGACTTTTTGAGTAAGGAGAGGTGGGTTTCTAACCACTTACAAACCGCTGACTTGGCAGGCTTCTTGAGTAATGACAGGTGGGTTTCTAACCGCTTACAAACCGCTGACTTGGCAGACTTCTTGAGTAATGACAGGTGGGTTTCTAACCGCTTACAAACCGCTGACTTGGCAGACCTCTTGAGTAATGACAGGTGGGTTTCTAACCGCTTACAAACCGCTGACTTGGCAGACTTCTTGAGTAATGACAGGTGGGTTTCTAACCGCTTACAAACCGCTGACTTGGCAGACTTCTTGAGTAATGACAGGTGGGTTTCTAACCGCTTACAAACCGCTGACTTGGCAGACTTTTTGAGTAAGGAGAGGTGGGTTTCTAACCGCTTACAAACCGCTGACTTGGCAGACTTTTTGAGTAAGGAGAGGTGGGTTTCTAACCGCTTACAAACCGCTGACTTGGCAGACTTCTTGAGTAAGGAGAGGTGGGTCTCTAACCGCTTACAAACCGCTGACTTGGCAGGCTTCTTGAGTAGGAGAGGTGGGTTTCTAACCGCTTACAAACCATTGACTTGGCAGACTTTTTGAGTAGAAGAGGTGGGTTTCTAACCGTTTACAAACCGCTGACTTGGCAGACTTTTTGAGTAAAGAGAGGTGGGTTTCTAACCGCTTACAAACCGCTGACTTGGCAGGCTTTTTGAGTAAGGAGAGGTGGGTTTCTAACCACTTACAAACCGCTGACTTGGCAGACTTTTTGAGTAAGGAGAGGTGGGTTTCTAACCCCTTACAAACAGCTGACTTGGCAGACTTTTTGAGTAAGGAGAGGTGGGTTTCTAACCGCTTACAAACCGCTGACTTGGCAGGCTTCTTGAGTAAGGAGAGGTGAGTTTCTAACCGCTAACAAACCGCTGACTTGGCAGACTTTTTGAGTAGGAGAGGTGGGTTTCTAACCGCTTACAAACCATTGACTTGGCAGACTTTTTGAGTAGGAGAGGTGGGTTTCTAACCGCTTACAAACCGCTGACTTGGCAGACTTTTTGAGTAGGAGAGGTGGGTTTCTAACCGCTTACAAACCATTGACTTGGCAGACTTTTTGAGTAGAAGAGGTGGGTTTCTAACCGTTTACAAACCGCTGACTTGGCAGACTTTTTGAGTAAGGAGAGGTGGGTTTCTAACCCCTTACAAACAGCTGACTTGGCAGACTTTTTGAGTAAGGAGAGGTGAGTTTCTAACCGCTTACAACCCGCTGACTTGGCAGACTTTTTGAGTAGGAGAGGTGGGTTTCTTACCGCTTACAAACCATTGACTTGGCAGACTTTTTGAGTAGAAGAGGTGGGTTTCTAACCGCTTACAAACCATTGACTTGGCAGACTTTTTGAGTAGAAGAGGTGGGTTTCTAACCGTTTACAAACCGCTGACTTGGCAGACTTTTTGAGTAAGGAGAGGTGAGTTTCTAACCCCTTACAAACAGCTGACTTGGCAGACTTTTTGAGTAAGGAGAGGTGGGTTTCTAACCCCTTACAAACAGCTGACTTGGCAGACTTTTTGAGTAGAAGAGGTGGGTTTCTAACCGCTTACAAACCGCTGACTTGGCAGACTTTTTGAGTAGAAGAGGTGGGTTTCTAACCGCTTACAAACCGCTGACTTGGCAGGCTTCTTGAGTAATGACAGGTGGGTTTCTAACCGCTTACAAACCGCTGACTTGGCAGACTTCTTGAGTAATGACAGGTGGGTTTCTAACCGCTTACAAACCGCTGACTTGGCAGACTTTTTGAGTAAGGAGAGGTGAGTTTCTAACCGCTTACAAACAGCTGACTTGGCAGACTTTTTGAGTAAGGAGAGGTGAGTTTCTAACCGCTTACAAACCGCTGACTTGGCAGACTTTTTGAGTAGGAGAGGTGAGTTTCTAACCCCTTACAAACAGCTGACTTGGCAGACTTTTTGAGTAAGGAGAGGTGAGTTTCTAACCGCTTACAAACCGCTGACTTGGCAGACTTTTTGAGTAGGAGAGGTGGGTTTCTAACCGCTTACAAACCATTGACTTGGCAGACTTTTTGAGTAGAAGAGGTGGGTTTCTAACCGTTTACAAACCGCTGACTTGGCAGACTTTTTGAGTAAGGAGAGATGGGTTTCTAACCGTTTACAAACCGCTGACTTGGCAGACTTTTTGAGTAAGGAGAGGTGGGTTTCTAACCCCTTACAAACAGCTGACTTGGCAGACTTTTTGAGTAAGGAGAGGTGAGTTTCTAACCCCTTACAAACAGCTGACTTGGCAGACTTTTTGAGTAAGGAGAGGTGAGTTTCTAACCCCTTACAAACAGCTGACTTGGCAGACTTTTTGAGTAAGGAGAGGTGGGTTTCTAACCCCTTACAAACAGCTGACTTGGCAGACTTTTTGAGTAAGGAGAGGTGGGTTTCTAACCCTTACAAACAGCTGACTTGGCAGACTTTTTGAGTAAGGAGAGGTGAGTTTCTAACCCCTTACAAACAGCTGACTTGGCAGACTTTTTGAGTAAGGAGAGGTGAGTTTCTAACCCCTTACAAACAGCTGACTTGGCAGACTTTTTGAGTAAGGAGAGGTGGGTTTCTAACCCCTTACAAACAGCTGACTTGGCAGACTTTTTGAGTAAGGAGAGGTGGGTTTCTAACCCTTACAAACAGCTGACTTGGCAGACTTTTTGTGTAATGACAGATGAGAATAAGTGTCCAATGGACCCTTCCCCTCCTCCTCTTCTACAATAATCCTTGCACTAAACAAAGATAGAGAATGATGGAATTGTGCGTCTGTAATGATTATGGTTGACGATAAACTTCGTTCTTCTTTACATACATAGGTACGTACAGTGGCGGCCAAAAGTTTGGACGCACCCCCAAAATTTTCAGTTTTCTGTTAATAACACCTGTTCTGTTTGCATCGTTTACTCTTTTGTTACCACTTGGGCAACGGGCCCACAAATCGCCAGAGGTTGACATAACATGCGGCCCTTAACACACTTCACTTACGTCTACTCTACTTATCAAGACTATACGCTGTGCTAACTGAATTGAATCAAGGTGAACAAAGAACAAAAACATTAACAAATGGAGGCTTTGGTCTTAGCACTCCGAATGCAGAGCGTGCGGTAGTCTACAAAGAGATCGGTTTCGCCATTTTCCCGTCGTAGTCGCAATTCTTTCCGCAAGTCAAAAGCTTTCTTAGCTTGCCACGGCGTCAGATCACAACCAATGTAGACAGATCCATACTGGGCCTTTGCAGACAGAGCCTTTCTTTTTCGTTGCATGATGGTCTGTTTAGTCACTTGGTCTTTCAATTCCACCACAACCTTACGATTCGTGTCTGTACCAAGAGTCCGAATATTCAAAATATTTAAGCAGTCAACAGACAGGTCAGAAAACAGATCGTTTACTAGTGCAGGGATGTCCTTACTGTCTGTCGCTCGAGTGAAGAGTCCATTAATGACAAGGTTCAGACTGCGCCGCTCACGCTCTCGCATCTCTCGTTCCCAGTCACAAATACGCACCAGCTCTGAGTGCGCTTTGTCGTAGCACGAAGACGGGTTTGGAACAGGCAGGCCATTTCTGGCAGTTTGCAGGACAGATGCGTAGGTTCTCTTCATCGCGTGAGTGGACAGCTTATCCAGATCAGCTGTCACCTTTTCAAGTTGATCGGCAAGGGATGACACCTTGCTGCAGAGAGTAGAATAGTCATCATCAGGAGGGCCGGGAGCAGTCATCGTAGCCACTGATGGCCAGTCGTCACGGTCCATCTCTTTGGAGCGAAGTCTCTCAATCAGGTCAGAGCAGTCAGGGCAATTCAGCGCAATAAAGTTGGTTTTACGTGCAAGACTACAGACCTCATCACAGTACTGAACGGACACTCTCGGTCCCAGCAAAGACTTTCCAAAACAGGGCTGACACAGGAATGCTTCACCGCAGAAGGAGCATCTCACGACTTTTACTGGGCCAGAAAAGAGCTTGTCGCCACATTGAATGCAAGTCAAGTCGACATTTGCGAAAGCAATTTGCAGTTTGCGGATGAAGTTGTGTGCTAAGTTTGTGCATAGTAGCCCTGCATAACCTGAAACGATATGGTATTCGGTCCCCCACACGTTGCTGTAGTATGAGTCCATTTTCCAAAGACCCCAGAAAAATGGGTGGACAAAAGTTTGGACGCACCAACTGATTTTTTACAAAAACGGAGCAACCTGCAACAATAAAGAACAAACAAGAATGAAACATGTATTTAGGCGACTAGCACTTTGTTAGGAAGCCACAAGACTTGACCACAACTGCACAGCGCTTGGGCTTAGAGTTGACTAGTTTCTGGCACACAGACTGGGGATTACAAAGCCAAAATTCGGTGATGGCAGTTTCCAGATCGGACAGATCTAGGGGTGCTTTACTGATAACGTCTCTCTGGACATATCTCCACAAATTTTCGATTGGATTCAGGTCAGGTGACTGAGCAGGCCGGTCCAAGACTGCGACTTTGTAGTTAGCGAACCACTGTTTGACTGACCTCGCCGTGTGTTTGGGGTCATTATCCTGTTGAAACAGCCAATTCAGCCCGAGGTTCTGTTCTACATATGAGAGCATGATGTCTACCTACATGTTGGTGTAGACGGTTTTAGCCATGATCCTATGGATACAACAAGTGGGCCCTGGGCCATTCATTGGGAAAGAAGTCCACATCATAATGCTACCGCCGTTTCACTTTACAATGCTCTGCACAGTCTGGTCGGAATTCCTCGCCCGCAAACGGCTTGACATATAGCCGGCCATCGCTTCCGCACCGATTCCACTTCTTTTCGTCCCTCCAGAAAACCTTGGAACCAATCTACAATGTTTCAATGTAAGTGGGCCTTTGCCCACAGGAACCGTTTTTGCGGTCACAAAAGTTGATAGGTGTTTTTTTCCTTGCGATGCAACAACTCAACCCTTTTCGCAGTAGAATTCGGTCGGGGGTTCATGCAGAGATGCTTTGACCACACGCAGCCTCGATTTGCTCTGTTACCTTATGAGCAGTCTTATGCCGATCAACTAGACATCTCGTCCCAAGGACCCATTCCTGCCATGTTGTATGCGATTTCGGTTGACTGGTCCGTTTCCGATTGACGTTTGAACCGGTTTCAGAGAGGAGGACTAAGGCAGAATGAACACCTATTTCCAGAACACCCGACTTGTCTGGCTATCTGAGATTAGAGAGACCACTCTGTCTCAGCGCAAGCACGAGAACCCTCTTTAGTTGAATAAGTTGGTTGGACTGAGCCATCCTCCAAACTGCCGCTAAATTGCAATAAAAAGAAGACTAAATAGCAGCTACACATATTAACGGCCGCTAGGTTCCCTACAAAACATCTGGAAAGCAAAAAAATCAAGATAATCATAGGTGCGTCCAAACTTTTGTCCACCCATTTTTCTGGGGTCCTTCGAAAATTGATTCATACTACAGCAACATGAGGGGGACTGAACACCATATGGTTTCAGGTTATGTAGGGGTACTATGCACAAACTTAGCACCCAACTTCATCCGCAAGCTGCAAACAGAACAAGTGTTATTAACAGAAAACTGAAAATTTTGGGGGTGCGTCCAAACTTTTGGCCGCCACTGTACATGCAGGTTTGGTTAATAAGGAGCTGTGTGAAGTGAAGCCAAAACTGCACTACTGTAAAGCTTTCTCTAAGCAACTACGGGACGAAGGACTAAAACCATTCAAATCCGATATTTTAGAAGGATCCTGTGAATAGAATGAGCTTCTGCATGCCGAAAAATACAATGTTACAAAGAAAATACAGGGTGATTCACATATCCGGTCCGGCTAGGTTTCGCAAGCTCAGAACTTTTTATTTGTGGACGGAATCGGCTGATTTTTTAATATGATGTGTGGACACACTTCGCATTTTAAAATTTCAAATTTCAACAAATTCCATGCACGACGTCACTAGTTATGAACTTCCTTCAACGTGGCGGTCTATGTTTTTTGGTCAACGTTCGGCGACTGTGATGGTACCATACTGTATATGGTACCGGTACCATATGGTACCTCCACAGACCCCGAAGGTGGGTTACTATATATGGTACCACTACTTAGGTACCGGTACCATATATGGTACCGGAACCTTATGTGGTGTCGGTACCATAAACGGCGTTAAGTGCCTGACTGTTATACATGATGCCGCCTTGCCTGGATATTATAGGAGACATGCCAGTTGCCATTCTCTTTCAAATCAGCCGCTCAGTACCGTAGCCTGCTTTACATAGTCTGGTACGTACGGACACCAGTCTCAGCCATTCCAAACTGCACTAGAAACGGTCTCGTCGGTACGTTTTCGGCTGCCAGACCAAAACCAGCCAGACGGCCACTGAGCGTGTGCGCGCAATTCAACGTGCGCCCAAAGCTCTAGCTACTACTACTAGTGGACCGATTAGAAATGTGCATGTAGCGGCCTGATTGAGCGATTGCTGTAGCGTCGGATCGTTATTATTATTATTATTATTATTATTTGTATTGCTGCAGCCGGACAAAATGGTGCACGGCGGAATGACGCTGGTTAAATATCTGCTCTTTCTGTTTAATTTCATCTTCTGGGTGAGTCTACGTGTCTTGTTTGTTGTTTTGCTTAGGCTTAGCTTAATGCGCAGGCTCAGTAGACACAGGTGATCGCGGCTGTGCTGGCTATTTGGTTTTAAATCGATTAAGAAGACGGTTAAATACCGATAAAAATATATTGCATAAAATATTCTAACTAATTTGGCTTTCATAAAGCCTATCAAGACTAGGGATGCAAATGGTATAAAAAATACCAAATACCAAATACCAAATACTAGATGGTATTTTCTATACCAAATAATACCAAATAATACCAAATAATTCCAAATAGTTGATAAACAGGTCGCTAGCTGTTTGGAATGAGCGCAAAGTCATACTTTTTGGTTTTTTCAGCAAAAATATATACGTTTTGCCTCAGTGGAAGAGTTTTTGTTGCATCTAAAAGAAATCTAGTCATGCCGAGAAAGAAAACGAGGAGAATTTGATGGTTTTTCACTTACTCGGGAAATGGGCAAGCACGTTGTGACGTTTGCGGTCTAGGCTCGGTCTCGATAAAGGGGCCGTCCATAAACGACGTCGTACCAAAATCCCGATTTTTCGGACCCCCCTTCCCCCAAAATCGCCTTGCGTCGTTTCATGGGGCCCCCTCCCACTTTTTGAGAATTTTCCATGAATGATTGTTTGTTATAAGCTAAACTGGTCAGAATTCTTTATTGTTTTGTTGCTCAGAAACGGTAAAGAGACGTCTTGTTCTGCGTATCTGCATTGTTAAACTTTTAGTAAATTAGAAATAAAGAGAAAACTCTGAACAGAACAGCTCTGACATGGTATACAGTCGCAAAATCTGCAGAATTTATCGCTTAAAAGCTAACTGTTTAATTATTTAAACTATTTGGTATTATTTGGTATAAAAAAATACCAAATACCAAATAATACCAAATACCTAGAAAATACCGAATAATACCAAATAATACCGGATACCATTTGCATCCCTAATCAAGACCTAAGCTTTTTTATGTCTCCACAGATGGTTTTCGGTCACAAATGTGAACAAGTTTGCCCCTCTATTATCATAATGCAGTAACGTTTTGGCAAAACGAATTTCTCGAACGCGCTTAAGTGTCGCTAATTGTAAATTTTATACAACGTACATACAATGCGATGCGAAAAATAGCTTGTTTGATACGGTTGCTGGAAGATCTAAAAACTTCTTACCAACTTGCTTGCCAAAAACGTCACAGGTTTTGCACTCAAGTACAGATGGACAATTCCTCTTTTACTTACAGTGTATAGTGTCTGACACATGTATCTAATATGGGTCCGGAGTGTACCCACACCCGACTTAGGCCAGACTCACGATCGGTGACACCTAGAAACGATTTTTCCAACGCCCTGCGATTTTTCTGGCCAGTAATTTTTTCAGCAAACTTTTACAGTTTTTAGAATTTTATACACTAATAAAATTGCTAAAATCACCTGTGAGTGAAACAGCATTTTTGGCTGTGTTTGAGCCGGAATTGCGATTTTTTGATTGGGTTTGTAACCAACCCCTCCCCTGGGATTTGGGCTCAGACCCCCAACATCCTCGATGAATGACCTATTACATGTATCGTCTGAAATTGTAAAAATAACAAAAATTGCTACTCAGAGAAATATAAAGAGGTTGAAAAACCGTCTCTGATAGGTGTTAGACAATACCCGGCGGCGACATGGTAAAGGAGGGGCTGAAGCCTCTGACTAACCCCCAGGCCGTCACTATCATCCTCTCAAGTATTATTAGGAAGAATTATCATAGTAGTACGCCTAGATTTAACGTGTAAATGAACTCAGAATGGCTTATTTTAACCTACAATGTATTTTAGCCAAAAATAAGCCTAAAACCTTGATTTTAATAAAAAATAGGACCTTTTGGCTTACCATACCCTCAACCCGCTCAGGCCTAGCTACCACTACCCTCAGAAGTTGCAAATTTACCACCTATCAGCTGAAAATGCTAGCCCATGTGTGTACCCGGCGATGGAAAACCCCATTTATCTACTGTACGTATGTACTACGGAGGCATGGGCTAGCATTTCCGCTAAGGGTTGATAAATTTCCGAATTCTGAAGAGTAGCGGCGTCTGAGGGGAATCGAGTGGATGGTAATCAAAAAGTTCGATTTTTTTACTAAAGTCAAGGTTTTTAGGCTAATTTCCCCCCAAAATAGGTCAAAATAAGCTATTCAGAGCTCATTTACATCTAAGCTAGGCACGCTTTTATCATAATTTACAATACAAAATTCTTCCTAAAAATTCCTGAGGAGAGGGTGGTAGGTCAACAAGCCCCTCAGCCCCCTTTGCCCAAGTCTGCTTCTATTCTACGTACCATAACAGGACATACATGTAACAGGTCATCCGCTGAAGGGGGAGGGTGGTTGGGGGTCTGCGCCCAAATTCTAGGGAGGGTGGTAGGGCACTAAATCGTTAAAGATCGCTGAAATAAAGTTCTATTTTACATACGATTTTGTCAATTTTTGCGTTTGAACAAAAATATCGCAAAAATTGTTCAAAAAGCTACTCTCCAGAAAAATCGGAGGGGGGGTCGGGAAAAGTGTCTCGGGGAAGGGGTCTGGCGGGAGTAAGTCGGGTGGGGGTATGTATGTAACAGGATGAGATCTTAACAACAAGTAGTTAGAACAGAACAGCGGATACAGTAACTAAATAAGGTGGTGTGTGTTTCAGTTAACGGGCATAGGTGTAGTGGTGGCGGGAACGGTGATCCAGATAAAGCACCAGCACTATATAAACTTTCTGGGCCACAGTTTCCTGGCAGCTCCAATTCTTCTCATTGTGGTCGGTGTAATCGTGGCAGTTCTTGGATTTTTCGGCTGCTGTGGAGCCATACGGGAGAATTACTGCATGACTATGACGGTACTGCTTTATTGCTTTCTATTCTTTTCTACTTTTCTGTATTACGGTAAGAAGGTCCAAGACTTAGGTAGTCCAGAACTTCAAAACGCCTCATAACTGCGCTTTTGGCCCGTTTAAGCCTGAAGATCGCTATTTTGAGCTGCTATATGAGCTAAAAACAAGCATAAAATGGAAAGAAAGACTTCTAAAACGCCGATTTCTTTAAAATGTTAGCAGCGGAAACGCCAAATTTGTTTACCGAACAACTTCAATAAGCTAAAAATTAGAGATTTGTGGGCCATCAGTCGCTACTAGTACTTGTATTTTGTTTGGGGTCCTAAACTGTCTAATGTGTACCCCTTAACCGGTAGGTTCCGCTTTTGAAAGTGGTGCCATCGTGCAAAAATCAATTAGAGTCTGTTGATAGCCTAAATTCCGCGCTCAAAATCGGCTTTAGGCTAGGCTCGGATTTAATTAGCGACTAATTACTCTCATAGCTGGCCGTGCGGCCGTTTTTCTCACTTGTTCGCACCCATAATAGGCGCTATTTTGTAGCGGCGAGGCGGTGCTATTAGAGTGCCGACTGGCAGGCAATCAGACTAGGGCCAACGGTCGTCTAGTGATGACGTCATCCGTTTGAACCCCGACCGCCACATGCAGGCTCTTTTATTGGCCGGTTCGATCGATGATGCTTCTAGGGGCCTTTCGGTCGGGGCGTAAACAACAACCAGCTTGCTTAAGGCAATTGCTATGCTAAAATCTCGCCTACAGTGATCGATTTAGGCTAAGCTTTATAGGTCAGGGGCATACATGTAACAGGGGGGTCTGGGGGGTCTGCCCCCACCGGACTTAGGCCAGACCCCCCGGATGGGGACCATCCGAGACGATTTCACCGACCCCCCCCCTCCGATTTTTCTGGCAAGTAAATTTTCGAGCAAATTTTTGCAATTTTTTACACTTTCACACACAAAAATTGCCAAAATCGCCTGCAAAACAGCACTTTTTAGCTGAATTTCAGCCCAAATTAGCGATTTTTGGCGATTTCTAGGCCGAAAATTGCGATTTTTCTCGATTTTGTAGCGTTTTTTAGTGCCCGCCCCCCTCCCCCTAACTTTTGGCTCAGACCCCCCCCGGCCGGCGCCAGACCCCCCCAACCCCCCTCCCCCCATCGGCGGATGACCTGTTACATGTATGGTCAGGGGTTTGCTGGTGTTGTAGCATTTTGGTAAAACGTTACATAGTAGCATAGGGCAGTAAGCTTTTTCGCTTATTTTTCGTTAATATAGTCTAAAACAGGCTATTTGAGCTCATTTATACCTAATCTAGGCATGCTTTTATCATAGTTTTCTAGTCAAAATTCTTCCGAACAATCGCTGAGTGCCGATCGACTGGAACCAAAACTCCGGCCGGAACCAAGAAATTTGAAATTGCTCCCAGAACCAAAAATGCTAGCAGAAAGCTACATGAAACATTTACAGGGTGCTTTGCTAAAGTTAGAACGAGCACAACAATCTTACATTCCCCTACTGGAACCCCCACACGCCTGATTATTTTGCCTCTTTTGGGGTTGGCTACCTCTTTCAGACTTTTTTAAGTTTTTTAAATTTCGGCTTTGAAGTGTCCAACCAACTGAAATTTTCCATCTGAAACTACTGTAAAATGTAAAGCACCATTTGGGCTGCAGTTAAATTTCCGATAAAGCGCACTTCTGAGAAAAAATAGCGATGTCAATCCAAATTTTTGCCTAAAAGTTTTTGGGTGGTTGTGTTAATAGTGAGTCATGGAATTTAGCAGGACTTCTTACAAAAAGAGCGAAAAGTATAAAAGTTCCGGTCCCGGCACCCTTCAGCACCGAAGCTATTCCTGAGTAGGGTAATAGTGACGTCATGGGGGTGGTAGGTCAAAGTCAGAGAGGGGGTCAGCCCCTTTGCCCATATCTGCCCCAACCCATTTTCCGTCGCAAGTATGCATGTATGTCTCTATTATTGTTGCGGTAGTCTAATGTTAAAGTTAGGGCATACATTTTCTTTGTCGTGCTAGAAGGGTGGAAGATTGAATTAAGGGATTAACAGTATTCTGTCATATTAGTAAACCGATTTGTGTGCAAGTACAAATGGCCTAACCTAATCAAATAGACCGGGGTTAGAAGTGCCAGGTGCTATTACGCCACCAGCTCTTATTTGCGCGGCTTATGTATTATTATAGGGGCCCCCAACTGTTAAAGAGGGATAATCCGAAATTGGCGTCGCATTGCCGAATAAGGACGGCGGCTTAAGGCATCAGCGCAACAAATAGCCAAGGAGTTAGCTGGGATTGATTTTGCCTATCGAACGGTTTGCGCCCCCGAAATATGGCCCATTCAGCTGGGCTTTAGGGCTGGTCTCTGCTTTTTGATAACTCTCTGTCCAGTCCCCACACTGCTAAGACTGAAATTGGTTGACATCTCCCTTTTTTGGCTGCAATGGAATATATTGCCTTTACATGCAGACAGGCATGAAGTTGCACCTGCCTGTCTGGGGACAATGTTTGAAACTGACTCACTTAATCACGCAAGTATACATATGTACGTACATGCGATTTTGAAAGCTTGAAATTGTTATAAAATCTGTAAAATATGCGTAAAATTTTATTCCCCGGAGTGTGTAGGTAGTAGAGAAAAATCTGTTACTTGGTCCTTGCCACTGACTGAGGGATAAACGTGTGTGCATTGTGCAGCATACTGTAGATGATATCCATCCATCGCTTTTTTTCACATTTACTGAAAGATTTCGTTCTCTATGGTCATTTCTTTATCGATTTTGCTCAAATTTTCAGCAAAAATTATCAAGGCAACTAGCAAATTTGGTGCGAAAATTGCTACGAGTGCTGCTTTTACGACCTAAAACCCTAGAATCAGGGAAAAATTCAAATTTTTCAGGTAATTCAATTCAAAGAGTGTAGTAGTTTTGAAACTTGCATCAATTATTGGTATTGTCATTAGGTACAACATATTGAGCGTGCACCCCTGTTGGCTCGAAGGGCACTAAAATTAAACTAATTTCAAAAATGTGGTGGAAAATTCCATAGTTGAAAAGTCTGCACATTTTGGAACCAAAGCACTGAATCATTTGTTAATAAACAACACAGATTGTAGCAGGAAGTTCAACAAATGAATGAACTTGATCAACTCTGTAAACCTTCCCCACATTGTTTTTCGGAAATCGAAAGTTTTCAGAATCGTCATTTTACCGGTTTTACGAAGAATCATTTTACCGTTTATAGTACCGACCCGGTACCTAGGGTAGTGGTACCATATATGCACCACTCGGTTCAGATTTCGTGCCATAGATTCCTCGGGGGGGGGGGGGCGGTCCCGAAAAAGGCCAAAAACGCCTATTCTGCCATAAATCAGCGAAAATTTTCTCCCTCCGGGGGGTATGGCCGGCCGAGGGTGTATTGGCCGGCGAGGGGGAGGAGTATACCCCCGTACAACACACACGCCGGCCCACGTATGATCACTACCCTAGGTACCGGTACCGTAAACGGCGTTAAGTGCTATTTGAGTTGCCGAAAAAATTAGAATTTACGTAGACCACGTTTAGTTTTTGCTCTTAAAACCAGCACGAATCGGCATTTTCTCGCCGAACTTTGCACAGTATGTGGCCAGTTGTCTTATTAATTTCTGCTGAAAATTGTAGCCAAATCGAACAAAGATTTGACCAAGCATGATCACCACACGTTTGGGTAAAGGCCGAAAAACGAGGGGACAGTTTTTATCTATCTACGTATACTGTACTGATACTGTATTTATTATGTGTGTATGTTTTCAGTTTGCCGTCTTACTTGGTCTGATATTTATTCTGGAGCTGGCAGCCGGAATAGCCTGCTACGTACTCAGAAAGGATGTAATGGCTAGTTGCCGTCTGATAACTGCCTTTCTAAACAAATTGTCGGTCTCAGGTAGAGAGCATAATCAAAAATCAGATGCGACAGGGCCAGAAAGACTACAACACCACCGCCGATGTTGAGGGCATAACTTTCACTTGGGACTCGATGCAATCCGAGGTGACTCTCGCCTTAAAATGCACTGTTTCTGGAAAAAACTGCGGTTTTTTTTCAATTTTTGAC
The DNA here is from genome assembly GCA_030248155.1 of Sabatieria punctata. NCBI lineage: Eukaryota > Metazoa > Nematoda > Chromadorea > Araeolaimida > Comesomatidae > Sabatieria > Sabatieria punctata. Next base: position 22,492 of record JASANB010003733.1, read on the forward strand.
AAGCAGTTTTTTTGCTTATTTTTCTACTGTGTATATTAGAGACTAGCAAAACGGCGATTGTAGCTGAGCTTTTATTAGGCGATTTTTAGCTATTACGATTTTGGCAATTATTTTCGTACCCCCTGTTGTTTGATGATCCATTACATGTACGTATGATGTATCATCAAACAACAGGGGTACGAAAATAATGGCCAAAATCGTAATAGCTATAAATCGCCTAATAAAAGCTCAGCTACAATCGCCGTTTTGCTAGTCTCTAATATACACAGTAGAAAAATAAGTAAAAAAACTGCTTGTCAAAAATTGATATGTACGTACACATCATACATGTAACAGGCCCGGGCTGGCGTGGGGGAGGGGGTTTTCCGTCAGGGGGGGTTTCGCCCAGAGGGGTCCAGAATTTCAAAAAATTCCGAACCGTCTGTAAATGTGTTTTTAGCACTTTTTTTCAGTAAGGAGGCTAAAAATCGGTAGTTCAAGCTGTTAAATAGCGTTTTAGAGCTAAAAACTAGCAAAAAATCGATAAAAACGGCTTCGAAAAACACCGATTTCCCTTAAACATCAGCAGTGGAAACGCCAAATTCGGTTTCCAAAGGCCTTTCAGGCGAATTTTAAGCTAAAAATTAATTATTTCTGAGTCAGTTTGTTAGTACAGAAGCCGCTACTAGTACTTGCATTTTTGGATCGGCGGGAGGGTCCTTAAACTGTCTCGGGGGTAACTCGCCAGAGGTAACCCCCTAGTACAAAACCTAGCCAACAGATTTTTTATTGTATCAACCGGAAATCTCGGCCGATTTTCTTCCATTCCATGGCAAAGTTTCATTTTCGGGGTCTGAATACATACATGTAGCTGGGTTTTCGGCTGGGGGGGATTTTTCTGATCCAAAATAGGGTTTCAGGGCTATGCCCAAAGGGGGTTTCAGCGACCTTTTTTGGGCTCAAAACAGGGTTTTGAGGACTAAAAATGGGGTAAAAATCCTGTCTGAAGTGCAAAAATTCCGTTTAAAAGCCCATTTTTGCTGTAAAACGTGGAAAAACCCATTTTATTCGACATAATACAGTTAAAATGCATTTCTGGAACCTTCTTTAGAGATTTTTAAACCCAAATTAGGGTTCCGGAACCCTATTTTGGGCCTCCAGAAACCCAAATTAGGGTTCTAGAACCCTATTTAGGGTTTCAGTAACAAAAAATTAGGGTTCCGGAACCCTATTTCAGCCCTCCAGAAACCCAAATTAGGGTTTCAGTTACCCTATTTAGGGTTTCAGAAACCCAAATTAGCGTTTCAGTAATCAAAATTAGGGTTCCGGAACCCTATTTAGGGTTTCAGTAACCCAAAACAGGGTTTCGGAACCCTATTTAGGGTTTCAGTAAAAAAGAAGCTAATTTTGCTTTAAAACGTGCAAAAAAACCCATTTTATTCGACATAATGCAGTTAAAATGCATTTCTGGAACCTTCTTTAGAGATTTTTAAACCCAAAAATTAGGGTTCCGGAACCCTATTTTGGGCCTCCAGAAACCCAAATTAGGGTTCTAGAACCCTATTTAGGGTTTCAGTAACCCAAATTAGGGTTCCGGAACCCTATTTCGGCCCTCCAGAAACCCAAATTAGGGTTTTGGAACCCAATTTAGGGTTTCAGTAACCCAAATTAGGGTTTCAGGAACCAAAATTAGGGTTCCGGAACCCTATTTACGGTTTCAGTAACCGAAATTAGGGTTTCAGTAACCCAAATTAGGGTTCCGGAACCCTATTTAGGGTTTCAGAAACCCAAATTAGCGTTTCAGTAATCCAAATTAGGGTTCCGGAACCCTATTTAGGGTTTCAGTAACCCAAAACAGGGTTTCGGAACCCTATTTAGGGTTTTTGAAACCCAAAACAGGGTTCCGAAACCCTATTTAGGGTTTTTGAAACCCAAACTAGGGGTTCGGAGCCCAAGTTGGGTTTCTGAAACCCTAATCAGGGCTTCTGGAACCCTGTTTGCAGGTTTACAAACCCAAAAATAGGGTTTCAAAAATTCCCCCCCCCCCAGATTTCGGCCTTGGGGGGGAAATTTTCTCCGAAAATCGGGCCTGGGGGAAATACCCCCCATTCCCCCCCGCCCCAACTACATGTATGTGAATACCCAGACTTGATTGGCTCAGATCGGTCTACAAGATCAACAGTTGGTATGCAATTTTTAGTTGGGCTGTTGCGGCATTGACAACTACACCAACTGGGCGGAGGCGACAACATTTTTGGGAAAAGACGATGTTCCTAGGTCCTGTTGTAGGCCGCTGAGAAACGAAGAGCCTTGCGGCTATGGAATACTGGCAGTTGAGTTGTCCATTGCCAACAGAACCATCTACACAAGGGTAGGTTGTGACGCACTTGGATCGGTTCCCGCAAATGAACTCCATCCAGGCTCCCTAGATCATACATGTAACAGCTCCGGGCCGACCTGGGGGGAGGGGGGTAGGGGGGGTTTCCTCAGATGGGGGGTCGAGGGGGGGTTTCGCCCAGGTGGGGGGGGGCCCAAATTTCAAAAAGCTCCAAAACGCCTAGAAATGCGTTTTTAGCACGTTTTTTTCAGTAAGGACGCTAAAAATCGCTATTTTAAGCTGCCAAATAGCGTTTTAAAGCTAAAAACAAGCAAAAAATGACAAAAAGAGCTTCCAAAAACACCGATTTTTCTTAAATATCAGCAGTGGAAACGCCAAATTCGGTTTCCAACGGCTTTTCAAGTGAATTTTTGGTTAAAAATTAGTGATTTCTGACCCAGTTTGTTAATACTGGAGCCACTACCACCACTTGTATTTTTTGGTCGGGGGGGTGAGGGGGGTTTGGCCTTTTCAGCAGGGGGGTAACCCCCCAAACCCCCCTAGTACATGTATGCCCTAGATAATGGCCACGATCCCGACCGGGCTGCTTGTTTTCCGGAGAAAACTCAAGCCGGTTTATTTCCAGTCTTTTTCCGGATTTTTTTTCCAAAACTTTTTTCCGAGATGACAGCAAAAATTTGTAACAATCGCTTTTTATTGCAGAATTCAAGGAAATAGTGTGAGTTTTATTACAAAATGCACTACTTTCATCTTTTAGAGTAGTAGTCTGTGATTTTAAAACAACAAAATACAATAATAGTTGCCTGAACATTACCGGTATTTTTTCTCAAAAAAAAACAGCTAAGTTATGCCATGGAAATGCTTGTAAGGCTTCTATTAACGTAAATTCAAAGCATTTGAAGCCAATTTAACCATTTATTGTGCCTATTTCCTTTAAGAACTTTCTTGAGTTTTTTCCGCATTTTAGTTTTTTCCAAGCTCCTAGGAAAAAAACGACCCAGCAGCCCTGAAATAGACAGAATGTTTCTTGAAGAATGGTTGTATGTATAGTCAACAGCGTAAATAGTTGATTGGGCTAGATGTTCACTAATTTATCTCTAACAAAAAGTGTCAATACCTCAGAGACTTTGTTGGCCGGGCCGAGGCCGCTTCTAAATCGAACTTTGGCGCCTCATCTATATATAGTCGGCGTCTCTGACAAATAATGGACCGTCTTTTGCTGACTATAGAGCGTTGGAGACGTTATATGCAAATTTTTTAGGGTTGCGTCAACGAACTCAAGAACTGGGTGGTAGCCAATGTTGCGTTCGTGGGCGGTGTTGCAACTGCAGTGGCTTTTATTCAGGTAGAGTTTTTACCGTTTCGGCGAGTTGGGTATCGGTTGCAATGGGTTCTGTTCAGTTGTTTGCATGTTTTTTCTTCGTTTTTTGCAGCTTTTTGGCATCGCCCTGGCCTGTGCCTTCAGTAGACTGGTTCACGTGGAGTATGACTCATTCTAATTTGCATATTTGAATTTGTTTTTGATGTCTTTTTAACTGTGTTACTCAGTTCTCATTGAGCCAAAGTCAAACGGCAAAGATTGCCAACTGGTTTATCTTCTTAAATGTTGTTTGTTATGTTTGTAATATGGTTATTGTGATATTCTTTTAATGTGAAATAAATATTTTCTGTTTCCGGCTGGCACGAGTTTCCATTCCGGATCTTTCTTTTCTTTAGCTTTCGGTGTCAACAGAAAGAGCACGAACTGACCGATCGATTGGTTGGTCGCTGGCCAAAAATAAACCACTGAGTCGGGTACTGTAGCAGTTTAAAGTGAACAAATTCAACATACTGCAAATTCCTTCAGTTTTAATGGTCTTATCATGGCTTTTGCCTCAAATTCGGAATGGAAAGTGTATGCTAAGTTTGGAGAAAGCGCATCGTTCCTTCAGTAACCATTGCTCAAGAGCTGAATGCTTTACTTGATGAAGAAGCACTAAGCAAACTTCAAGCCTAGAAGTGGGCACTATTGTTACAGAGTGGCTTTAATGTCAATTCGGCGAATGCCTGAAAGTCTGCTTGGTACTTCCTGTAGCCCCTTCCTTGTATTCAGACACGCTGCGCTTTCTCCAAACTTAGTGTACACTTTCCATTCCGAATTTGAGGCAAATGCTACGATAAAACCATTAAGCCTAAGGAAATCGCAGTATGTTGAATTTGCTCACTTTAAACTGCTACAGTACCCGATTCAATGGTTTACTTTTGACCGGCGACCAACCAATCGATCGGTCATTTCGTGCTCTTTCAGGTGACACTGAAAGCTAAAAGGCCTGTCTACGTAACTAAAGCTTGACATAAATTTCCTTTTTCGGACAACCTGTCCTATAGTATATGTAAATGCGCTGGGCTGGGTTTGGGTGTGTCCCCATTAAGATGCATTTTGCGAGAAAGTCAGCTTTGAGGGGGCAAGCAGGGCCATCTCACGGATCTGGCTGATATTTATATCTATTAAAATAGAGCACAGTCGAAGACCAACGGTGCATGCCCGGCCACCAGCAACCCCCTAGAACCGGAGCTACACCCCCTCAAAGTTGGGTCGGCAGCAATTTTTGGGCTCATTTTAATAGCTCTGACACCCTCCATTCAAACGATCACCCTTCATTCGTTTCTTAAGCTAGGATCCCGACTCGCATGTGGTTTTGTAGCTGGTCCAATGGCCTTTCATTTTCTGGTACTCCCGTTTCTAGATCGCAGCTGGTTACCGAGATATTCGCCGAAAACTGCGAAATTTCCACAAAATGCCACTCCGTTTTTTTTCGAAAAATCTTTATAACTTTTTGTGCAAAGGCCCTGCCAAGCTAATGTTTTAACAAAAGTAAGGCATGAGTTGGCCAAACAAAATGAGCGCCCCAAAGTTTGCGGTTTGGGGGGGAGGGGGTGTTTTGGCCTCTCAAAGGTGTTCGAAAAAATTTTTTTGTGCAAAGCTTAGTTGTTAGCATACTGTTATATGCAGTTTTGTGTGCTGAGTTCGAAAATGCATTCAGTTTAGCTAGATTCGCTCTGGATCGGGAGAAATTGGCGTCCAAAATTGAGACCAACCCTATTTCTTGACTGGCACTACTCGCTAGTATGACCATTAACCGCGATGCAATGCAGTTTTTCTTATGTAGTTTTTGCTGCTGATTCTGAAAATAACCTTATTTTTGCTCTACGTTGCCTACTTTTGAAGATTTCGGCATTTTTATGATTTGGGAAGAAAACGGCTGCACTTGCTATAACATGCTCGTTTGAAAGGTGACTCAATTCAGTCGCATCTAGGGTACAGAGCCATGAAAATTTATATCACCTAATGCAGTTTTTGCCGCTGATTACGAAAATGACATCTGTTTTTCAATCTGACTGCTCCTGAGCTACTTATGTAACTTTTATGCCCTGGTACTCAGACAATAAGTTATCTCTCAAATCTGGACGTAACATGGTATCTATCTGGTGCAGGTTTTTCCGCTGATTCAGAATATCATCATATTTTTGCGCTACGGCCACTCGGTCGCAAGTTATGGACCTCCAATGTTTCATTAAGAAACATGCCGTGAGAAGCTGTAATCCTGAAATAAATGTTCAGCATTCATGCATTTCTGAAGGGAACCTTTTGTCAGTCAATAGTGTACCCGACCTATTTTGACTCGCTGAGTTCAAAAATGACCTTTGTTTTTCTCTACTGCTGTTCAATTTCGAGATATTACTGATCAAACAAAATTTGCATTAATATTCATATATCTCCAAAAGGAGTGACTATAGATTAAAACAAACGCCATTTTTGAACTCAGCGGGTCAAAATAGGTCGGGTACACTATTGACTGACAAAAGGTTCCCTTCAGAAATGCATGAATGCTGAACATTTATTTCAGGATTACGGGTTCTCACAGCATGTTTCTTAAAGAAATTTCGGAGGTCCATAGCTTGCGACCGAGTGGCCATAGCGCAAAAATATGATGATATTCTGAATCAGCGGAAAAAAACTGGACCACATAGATTTTCGAAAAAAAAACGGAGTGGCATTTTGTGGAAATTTCGCAGTTTTCGGCGAATATCTCGGTAACCAGCTGCGATCTAGAAACGGGAGTACCAGAAAATGAAAGGCCATTGGACCAGCTACAAAACCATATGCGAGTCGGGATCCTACCTTAAGAAACGAATGAAGGGTGATCGTTTGAATGGAGGGTGTCAGAGCTATTAAAATGAGCCCAAAAATTGCTGCCGACCCAACTTTGAGGGGGTGTAGCTCCGGTTCTAGGGAGTTGCTGGTGGCCGGGCATGCACCGTTGGTCTTCGACTGTGCTCTATTTTAATAGATATAAATATCAGCCAGATCCGTGAGATGGCCCTGCTTGCCCCCTCTCTTCGGCACCAAAGCTGACTTTCTCGCAAAATGCATCTTAATTGTCAGCTTTGCACGCCTTTTAGTTAATGGAAGTGGCGTTTCTGGGGTTGGTTAACTTGCAAAATTTGGGAACGATCCAATGAAGGGTTCATGAGATAAGTGTTTAAATTTGTTGTCTGATCCGGTCAGTTGCTTTCAGAAAGCCAAAACTTTGTCTTAGGGCACGTGGAAAATTATGTAATCGCATCAGGGGTTGCGGGCGGGGTTGGCGAAATGATTACTATTTATTACGGTGGGTGGAGGAGGGTTGGCGATTTTATTACGTATTTTTTAAAAAGAAAATGCAAGAAAAAAGTGCAGAAATCATTGAAGTGGCCATAATTTTAATTGTTCTTTATGCACAGTACGTATGTAGCCTCGATTTGAAGCCATTGGCTATATTTTCTCAATTTCACTTAGATGAACGTGTAAATTAGAGGGCAAAATTAAAGAAAATTACCAATATGTTGCTGTATACATACAGTTGTATTTTATCACAAACGTCATTTTAACTGGAATTGAACACGAAAATTTCGGCTCAAACTCTCAAAAAATCGAAATTTCGGGAGGGGCAGTCAAAATATTGCGTAATTAGGGGATAGGGTCAGAGAAAAATTACGAGCGATTATCAAAGGGGATGGACAAAAACACCATTACGTAATTGTTGCACGCCCCCTACAGAAGGCTGGAAGGCGAGGATTTAGCCAAAACAAACCATAAACAAATAATAATAATAGTGCCAAAAATCTTTTTATTCGGTTTAAAATTGACGAATTGCGGCTATTAAAGAAAGGCCAGACAGTCTTTTCTGGCCAACATACATTAGAGATGTGCACGGGCCGGGCATGCCCGGCCCGGCCCGCGCCCGGCCCGGCCCGTGGGCCGGGCCGGGCATGCCCGTCAACGATTTTGGACGGGCCGGGCCGGGCCGGGCACCATTTTCAGGCCCCCCGGGCCGGGCCGGGCCCGATTTTGATGCCCGTCGGGCATATATAAAGAACACCAGAATACAAAAAAAGAACACCTTGATTAGCTTAGCATTACCCCAAATGAATTCACCATATGCAGAATTATTTTAACAGTAATTTCAGCCTTGGTGCCGTTCGTACACAAGCCTTTACCCCACCTGCCGACGAACTTAAATTTAAGCCTCAATTTGGAGCTCAAGCTTAGATTCAAGTGCACACTTTGATTTATAGGGTTGAGCTACTGCGTCTGGCTTTACAAAGGGTGTCAACCACTGCCCTGGATATGTAATGTACATTGTGTATGACATGACATCAATGACCCCAATAAACAATATATACCCCAACAAAAAACCCCTTTATCAATTCCTGGAAAACAACCCAATACCAGTTCGCACTCTAATTAAAAGAAGGCATAAATTTAAAATTCGCTCTTTTAAAATGCCCATTTCCAAAGCTTAACAGAAATTTAGCTTTTAATCTGAAAATTCATGCGAAATTTCCGAAAATTTAGTAAGACAAAGCAAAATTAATGGGCCGGACAGGGCCGGGCCGGATTTTGGGCGGGCCGGGCCGGGCCGGGCACCATTTTCAGGCCCCCCGGGCCGGGCCGGGCCAGATTTTGATGCCCGCCGGGCATGGCGGGCCGGGCATGCCTCACCTGATCGGCCCGCCGGGCCGGGCCGGGCCGGAAAAAAGGTGCCCGTGCACATCTCTAACATACATACAGTAAAGACGACAGTAATTTCAGATCATTGGAATTTGCTTCGGCTGCTGCTTAACAAAAAGCATCCTGAAGGACTATGAGGAGTTCTATTACTAATTTGGTGTTGATCTCGTGTTCTGTAAATTTTTGGGACTGGCGATGCCAAGCAAATGACAGGGAAATGTATCAACTATGTATATTCTATCTGCTGTGTGCTATTATTATTATTATTATTATTACTATTTGTGTTGTTACAGTACGTTTGTACATTGCTGTTTTGAAGCTTGCGCACCTGTTTCGTTTGTTACTGTTACGACGTACATTTATCTATTGGTTATGATGTGAAATTACGGTATATACAGTGTGGTGTCCGCAACGTTTTTCGTTGTTGTATTCTTATTCTTTTGAAATCTACTGTTATTTTACTATAGCATAGTAAAACAAAAATTAGTAGTGCTAGTGGTATTTTGCTAGTAGTACAAAGTAAAATTAAGAGCCAATAGTAAAGTAAGTACAAAATTAAGAGTCAGTCTCTGGGCCAATCGAGTTTCAGTATTCAGACCCAAAAATGAAACTTTGCCGTGGAGGGCTCAAAGTTGGAGGACTAATACGTATGGATAGGTTATATAACCACCGCAAAGGATATCCCGATTCGACGCTCCACGCTCGAGATACGGCCTTCTGAAAATCGGTCCGCTTAACTATGGGACCAAAATTTCAAAATCGAATTTCTAGCGCACTAATCAGTATTGGGACTTAAAAATTGGGGGTTTAGGGTAACTTTTAGAGTACTTTCAGAATCAACGGTCGAATTCCATTTTCAATGAAAAAAATTTTTTTCGACCCCCTTTGGAGCCCCCTAGCTCGTCTGGAACCCCCCCTACACCGTTTTTTTTATTTCAGAATATTGTAGCGCTATCAATTCCCTACAGTTTGGTATAAGCCACATTTTCTGACCCGTGGAAGAAAGTGGTGAAATATGGCTTCAAATTTGAAAAATCCTCAAATTTTTAGTTTTGGTTTTGGTTTTAGTAACTAAAAATTTGAGGATTTTTCAAATTTGAAGCCATATTTCACCACTTTCTTCCACGGGTCAGCCAATGTGGCTTATACCAAACTGTAGGGAATTAATAGCGCTACAATATTCTGAAATAAAAAAACGGTGTAGGGGGGTTCCAGACGAGCTAGGGGGCTCCAAATGGGGTCGAAAAATTTTTTCTCATTGAAAATCGAATTCGACCGTTGATTCTGAAAGTACTCTAAAAGTTACCCTAAACCCCCAATTTTTAAGTCCCAACACTGATTAGTGCGCTAGAAACTCCAGCAGGAAATTTTGGTGCAGTACCAAAACTAAAAATTTGAGGATTCTTCAACTTTGAAGCCATATTTCACCACTTTCTTCCACGGGTCAGCCAATGTGGCTTATACCAAACTGTAGGGAATTGATAGCGCTACAATATTCTGAAATAAAAAAAACGGTGTAGGGGGGGTTCCAGACGAGCTAGGGGGCTCCAAAGAGGTCGAAAAAAATTTTTTTCATTGAAAATGGAATTCGACCGTTGATTCTGAAAGTACTCTAAAAGTTACCCTAAGCCCCCAATTTTTAAGTCCCAACACTGATTATTGCGCTAGAAATTCGATTTTGAAATTTTGGTCCCATAGTTAAGCGGACCGATTTTCAGAAGGCCGTATCTCGAGCGTGGAGCGTCGAATCGGGATATCCTTTGCGGTGGTTATATAACCTATCCATACGTATTAGTCGTCCAACTTTGAGCCCTCCACGCCAAAGTTTCATTTTTGGGGTCTGAATATGGCAAAGGACCAAGACTTGATCGGTTCAGAGACTGACTCTTAAATAAGCAGAGACCGTCAAAATGAAAATTTTACTATTATTTTACTAGTTTTTGCTGAATTCCAGCCAAATTCTTTATCAATTTTGCAATAAAAGGTGTGTGTTCCAGTTTTGTTAGGCAAATTTCACACATTTTTGTCTCTAAAGTTCTTGAGAAGCTCGTATCCTGATCAAATTTGTTTAGCACCAACACTAATTATTCAACTTCGCATCATCGATGAAAAATTGCCCCAAATGACTAGTAAAATCGTAGAAAAATAGTAGTAAATTAGAAAAATTATTAGTAAAACAAAAATTAGTAAAATCGGACCTGTTTGGTAGTAAAACAAAAATAAAAATTAAATTGAAGAACTGAATTTGTAGTGAATTTAGTTAATAGTAAAATAAAAATCCATTATTTGTAAAATAACAGTATTGAAATCAGACCTTTTATACGCGCAACCGAACGCAATAGGGCTGATTTTCAAAAGAGTTCAAATGGTTTCTTTGTGAAAGGCAGTTCAGACCTTGTTTGTTTGTTTGTTAATGATTCTGTAAAAATTGCCATTATAGACGAATTGAAAATTATTAGATAATAACTGTTTGTGTTATATTTATCTGTACCAAAGAACGCATCTTTTAATTGAGGCCCAAATTATTATTCGCAAACCAAAATGTTGTAGGCTTTACAGATTACTATGTGATAAGAAATAGATTCCAATAAGCGTTTTGTTGTGGAATAAGGGGCATTCATTATGTATATAATTATAAGCTTTGAATTATCTTGTACATGTATATTAGGTGTTTAAAATACTGGAAAACTACTTTGCCGACTGAATTACATAGTAAAGCTAAATTCTGTCTGTTGGCCTGATATTTAAACAAAGGTTATACGATGCGTGCAATAGCGATGTTATAAACAAACAATTGACGCCGACCGACCGACCGACCGACCGACCGACCGACCGACCGACCGACCGACCGACCGACCGACCGACCGACCGACCGACCGACCGACCGACCGACCGACCGACCGACCGACCGACCGACCGACCGACCGATTAGATTAATAATAAATACAGAAATGAAAGCAACCACTGACTCTTCTCAAAGATTGCGTTATATGCAAATTTTCCGCACAGCTCCATACTTGTTTGTTTTACGTTGTACGTGGGCACAGGTAGGATGGCTGTTGTGCGCAGGCTAGCGCGTCTGTTTTGTGTTCTACTAGTTGTGTCAGTGTGGTCGGTTCTCTACCACCATCGCATCCTCCTGTTCAACCGGTGGTCGCCTTCCACTCGTCACCAAGTAAAACATACTGATTTGCTAACGGTATTAGACTAGATAGACAACCCTGTTCAGTTCTGTTCTACTTTCGATTGGGATCCGTGGGATGAGGAGGTGCGACAGAAGGTAGAAAATGTCAGTCTCCCTTTGGTCTGTCTCGACAACAACACCCACTGGAGTCAGCTGAGCCAAGATGGACTTCTGGTGTTCAATCTGACCAGAATCAAGCAAGACTTCAGTGACCTGGTCAACTGCACCTATAGATGTATATTCAGAGTGGACGGTGGTGACAACACGATTGGCTACAAACCCGCAATTTTCATCCACAATTTGGTAAGTTCAATACTGTCTGTCATTTCAATCACAAGTTATGCATTTTCATGTGTCAGCTGTCACTTTCTATGACGGGAGATGTGGACACGTGGAAGGAAGTGCATAACTAGTGGTTAAAGTAACACAGTCAGGCACTTAACGCCGTTTATGGTACCGACACCATATAAGGTGCCGGTACCTTAAATGGTGCGTACCATATATGGTGCCCATACATGGGCCGGGGGGTAAGGGGGGTATACCCCTCCCCCTCGGCCGGCCATACCCCCTCGGCCGGCCATACCCCCCTCGGCCGGCCATACCACCCCCTCGGCCACCCACCCCCCCTCCCAGAGGGAGGAAAATTTCGCTTATTTAAGGCAAAATAGGCGTTTTTTGGCCTTTTTTCGGGGGGACACCCCCCCCCCCGAGGTCTCAACCCCCCTACCCCCCTTCGGATTTTTCCGGCCCATGTATGATGGTACCCCTACCTTGAGGCCAATTTCGCACTTGATTTTCTGTCATTAAACTCAATTTTCTCGTAAACGCAAGCTGATAGGCAAACGTTCCACTAACCAAAATGTAGAGCAATGATAGCTCTACGAAATTCTGCAATAAAATATGCCACTATAGGGGTTGCAAAAGAGTTAGAGCGCCAAAAGTGGCTGAAGAGTATTTTAAGAACCCGAATTTTTAAATGAAAGAAAGGAGAAAAAGTTAGGCATGGGCATGGGTGGTTGGTACATGCATTCGATCAGCCGAATCTGGTTTTTTCGTAAGACAATGTAAGAGGCCAACCATAAACTACAAAGTTCAGAGAAGGGTGGGGAAGTTGGTTGAGCGCCGGAAAAGATCGCAGGGTTGTGAGTTGGAATCGAAAAGAAAACGTCTCCACAAACGTTCAGAATCGTCTGTAAATACATTTAACACCTTTCATTTTTGTTTGAGCTACAAAGGTTTACTGTACTAGACACTTCAGTCATGACTGAAGAGTCCTCAGCCCTCTGAAAATGGGCATGCTTGACTATGTACGGGACCAAAAATTCCCAAACTGAATTTATCGCTTACTAATCGAAATTCAGACTTAAAACATGCCTAACTTTTTCACCTTTCTTTCATTTAAAAATTGAGTTTAATGACAGAAAATCAAGTGCGAAATTGGCCTCAAGGTAGGGGTACCATATATGGTACCGGCACCTTATATGGTACCGGCACCATATATGGTACCACCACAGTGCTCGAAGGTAGGGGTACCATATATGGTGCCATCACAGTCCCCGAGCGTGGTGGTACCATATATGGTACCGGCACTAAATATGGTACCTCTTCGAATAAGTGGAGTGGTGGTACCATATATGGTGCCACCACAGGCCCCGAACGTGGGGGTACCATATATGGTGCCGGTACCATATATGGTACCACTACCCTCGGTACCGGTACCATATATGGTACCGGCACCTTATATGGTGTCGGTACCATAAACGGCGTTAAGTGCCTGACTGTAACAGACTAAAATTTTAAGAGTAAAACTTCTAAGAATGTGCGCATTTTGTGCTAAAATTTCAGCGAAACTGATTGATGAACGCCATAACTTATAGAGCAGGGCTAAACCCCAGATTACTGTTGTTTGTGTATACACATACACATTTACCATTAACTAAAATACACATTGTTTTTTCAATGTGAATACACATACACAAACACATACACATTGAAAATTCCGATACACATTACCATACACAAACAGTGCTTGAAATGTGTATTTTTGTGTATGTGTATTTGATCAGCAAAAGTCGACAAAATTTCTAACAGAAACGTCTATGTTTTTGCTGCAGTAATAGACAGTAGATATACTCATAAATCCTTCAAATGGCCTAAGTAACTCGATTTCAAAGCTATCCAAGGTTTCAAGCGGCAGACTTTGAGAGATTTGATTTTCCTAGCATTTCTGACTGAAAATCTGCCAAAAAATTTGCATTTTCAGTACAATACACATACACAAATATACACAAAAATACACATTGTTTTGTTGAATGTGTATACACAAATTACCATACACATTTGAAGGTAAATGTGTATACACATACACATACACATACACATACACAAACGGAAAACCCAATACCAAACAACAGTACCCCAGATAGATACTGTAAATGGGTCTGAACTACATAGAAAGTGAAGGCGAAGGGAAATAAAGTTGTCATGAAAACTCACCTCTTACCTCACTCCAACTTTCTTCAGCTTTCATCCCACTTCTGTTCTCATCAGTATGCCACAAAACCTGTGTATATTTTACCCCAGCTAACCTCAGCTTTTGCTTATCACCCTTGTTGGTATACACATTGAAAAAACAATGTGTATTTTTGTGTATGGTCAATGTGTATGTGTATACACAGACAACAATACCTTGTTCACATCACTAATCTCACCACGAACACAGATTTCACTTTCCCTCACCAAAAACCGTATTCTCACTCTGATTTCTGCACAAAACCGCATCACAAACTTCACTAATTGTCTCAACCAACCGCTCACCCAACTGCATAAAGCCACAACGCTCACCTTTATACTTACTTCATGTACCACAAATGCCCTAAGCGTTCCCCTCATTAATCGATCACCAAGAACGTTAATCTCATATTTCTTTTCTATACCAATTTTTTTTCGAAAATAGCCTTTTAGACCAGCCCAACCTTAGTGAATTGCGAATTTCCGTTTGTGCAATGTTATCAAGCTTCGAACCTAACAAACAGAGTCTACTTCAAGATGCATTCTCAAATAATTCCCAAGACACACAGATTGACCGAGCTGAATCAGATTCTGCCCGAGAAGGACTGGCCAAAATACCACAGCGTCATTCTGCTTGTATTAGATGGCGTTTCTCGTTTCATGTTCGAACGCTACTGTCCGAAATCTCTGCGGGTGCTTCAGAAACTCTACAACTCCACATTGTTGAAGGGATTGACGCAAACGGGAGGTAGCAGCTATAAAGAAGCTATGGCTTTTTTGCTTGGTGCGATGAATGTGAAAGGTCTTTATCTCTGGACAAATATAGTTTTATAGGCAAGAACTTCCGTGACTACACTGATGACTATGTCTACTCGATTTTCTGGGATGACTGGGATTTTGTGTGGAAAAACTATTCAAATGCTGGATACTTGACAATTACTATTGAAGACTCTGTATCAATGGTTTTCTTTAAGGGATTCAAACTGCAGCCTATGGATCACAGTCAGAGGTAAGATCGATCGTATGTATATACATAACAAATGAATGAACAAAATCATGAATGAATGAACGAATGAACAAAATGATGAATGAATGAACGAATGAACAAATGAATGAATGAACGGATGAACAAACAAACGAATGAACAAACAAACAAAACAAACGAATTAACGAACGAATGACTGAACGAACGAACGAACGAACGAACGAACGAACGAACGAACGAACGAACGAACGAACGAACGAACGAACGAACGAACGAACGAACGAACGAACGAACGAACGAACGAACGAACGAACGAACGAACGAACGAACGAACGAACGAACGAACGAACGAACGGATGAACAAACAAACAAAACAAACGAACGAACGAACAAACGAACGAACAAACAAATAAAATGAACAAATAAAGGAATGAACAAACAAACAAAAAACAAACGAATGAATGAACAAGCAAACGAATGAATAAAGAAATGAACAAAAAATGAATGAATGAACAGAATGAACGAACAAAACAAAGGAATGAATGAATACAACAATAAATGAATGAATGAATGAACCTTTCGCAGACCATTTTGGATGAAATCAAGTCTTCTACCTAACTACCAGGACAATGACAACTGTTGTTTGCACAACGAAACCAGAATGTCAGTCATGCTCAACTTCTTCCACCAATTCCTGACAAAGCATGACAGTCGCCGGCCCAAGTTCGTCCTGTTCTGGAACACCTGTCTTGCTCACAAGTTCTCCCACACGCTGGCCTATGCCGACGAGGAACTAGCAGACTTTCTGCAGAATCATCATGAGGAGTTGAGAGACTCATTCTTGTTTGTGATGGGTGACCATGGACCCAAACATGGCAACATCCGCCACACCCGATTGGGGAGGATTGAAGCCTTCATGCCTCTTATGAGTGTTTCCCTGCCTGACAAGCTGATCCAGCGATACCCTCAGATTCTTGACAACATCAGAGGCAATTCAGAGGTAAGCTAAACTATTTCGGGTGAACCTCCTCAATCTCGCTGCTTTCCCCTCTCTTTGATGGATAAGCAGTATATATACTTTGTGCTCAGTCATCAAAGTACTAAGTGATTCACACATCCCGCTGGGTTACTGGGTTTCGCAAGCTCACAACTTTTTTGTTTATGGACCGAATCGGCTGATTGTTGGACATGATACGTGGACATACTTGGCATTTTACTGTTTCATCGTGTCTGTCGCTTGTTTCATCACGAAATGCCTGAAAAAGGCAATTCCGCAAACAATGAAATTTCCAACATCGGTGCTAAAATTAGGCTAGTGTGTTTGGGTGTTGATAACATTCTTAAACCATAGCGGCGGACTGACCTACATTCAGTTTCAAACACAACCCGACGTTTTCAGCAGTTGTGATGGCTTTTTCCATGAAGCAACATGCGAAATGTGTGGTGTGGTTTGAGTGGACCAAAACAGAATGTTCCATCTGTAATTTTGGAGAGAACGGGAGCCCCTCAAGTAATCCTAGTAGGCATCAATCGGTTATGGATAAGGACAGTGTGTGCAACGAAACGCGGAAAAGGATAAAACGGAAAACACTTCTATAGTACCATCAGCGGCTGCAGAAAATGATTGAAAACAGCGTCACGTTGAAGTCAGACATGGGCATGCGTTGACCCCCCTCAGCAGGCTCTGACCTATGAGCTCAGACTAGCTTATTTTGACCTATTTTAACGAAAAATGACACAAAACCTCTATTTTACCCAAAAATCGGACATTTTGGCTTACCATCCCCTCAGCCCGCTCAGGTGCTCCTACCCCCATCATCCGAAATGCTAGCCCATGTCTGGTTGAAGTGTTGAGTGTGTGGTTCTGAAAGGTATGTATGTGTTGCTAGTGTGTTGACGGAAAGGTTAAGCATGTGTTGTGAATGCTTCAACCGGCCTGGAAAATGTTAGTATTTTGACAGATGGTATGGGCTGATTAAGTTGCTGTGTGCTGTATGTGATTGGTGCGAGGGAGTCTGCGATAAAGCTTGGCTACGGAGCGGTTGCGTCCTTGAGATTGCGATTCACCGATTGGCCCGCAACAAGTGGTAGCAGCGAGTGGTTCTCTTGGACCGCACCGGCCTACGCCACCTCGAACGAACGAGTAAGTCGTTTTGACTAGCTGGGTATTTACCTTAGAGGAGTAGGAGGCCTAGGCTTTCTTGTTGGCGAAGGAAGGTAGTGACCGGACCTGACCATTAAACACACTGTGGTGATAGTTAATGTCCCACTGAAGAAATCTCGTGGTGAACGTATTTATTGTATGCTATAGGGGGCCACCGAAGATATCTCGTGGTAAAAGTATTTCTTGGCCAGTCGCTGACGGTATAATTCTCGCGGCTACAGTTTTGTCTAGGCCACACCAGAGCAAAAAAGTGCTCTTGTTTTTGAAGTACGTATTCGTACAGACCAGGGCCCTGGTAAAAACATATTTTGAATTTGGCGTTCTGATTAGCAAAAAAATTCTTTGGCTGTGCACAAGCCTATGTTTACGCGAACGCCCCAAAAAGCAAACTTAGCAGAGCCCCCGACTGCTAAAGTAACTACTTCCCCGATACAGCGTTTAACGGATCAGGTCAGGCAATTTTTACCAGGAACGAGTCGACAAAGCATTGCCTCGGGTAGTGCTGACACTTTTTTATCACCTTCTACATCGCCTAAAATTGAACCTGCTACTAAGCAAGAAAGTGAAAGAGCTGAACGGCTAGCAAAACGTGAAAATCAGAGAAATATGGAGCAAGTTTTGGCGCAAATGCAACAAGCTGCGCAATTAATGCAACAACAGGCTCAGGCTCAAAATGTTGCGGCTGCCGGCGGCCAACCGGCTAATCTCGGTGTTGGAAATGTGAGCAACCTGATTCCATTCTTTAAAGGAGACACTTGGGACTCTAATTTTGCCAAATGGCATCGACAGTTTACAACGGTTGCGACTGCTTGTAACTGGGACAATGACCGCAGGCGTCGGGTTATGCCAATCTACATTTTATCGCCTGCCCGAGAGTATATGGAATCTTTGCCACAGGCCGACCAAAACAACTACAATGTTTTGGTACAGCGTATGTCTGATCGGTTTAAACCACCACAGAATGTGCAGTCGCTTGAGCTAATGCATCGCATGCAAAAACCCGACGAAAGTGTAGAGCAGTACGCCTCTGTAATTATTGATTTAGTGCGTAACGCTTATGCTGACTTTGCGGAGGAGGCGCGTACTACGTTGGCGCGTGATGTTTTTCTCCGTGGCCTACTGCCCTACTTACGTTTTTCTGTGGAAGATAAAGACCCCTGTACTTTGAACGATGCGGTGGTCTTAGCGAAGCGCTATGAGAGCCGCGCTAAAGCAAATTTGTGGACTTCTGTTCCAACTTCTGCAACTTCGGCTGTTACTAGCACAGTCACACCTTCGGTCACCACTCCAAATGCTAATGGAGTCAGTGCTAGTAATGACCAGTCGCTTGTTGCACTGTTGGCTGGGCTGTTGACAAACCAAAACATGGTAAATCAACATCAAGCTAACTGGCTGAATTCATATGACTGTGAAACTCCAAATTATGCAGCCCACGGTAACCAACGTCGGTACCACAGAAATTATGGTCGATTCCGGCCACCTGGACAAATGCGGAACCATGGTGCAAACAGAGTGAATTATAGACCTCAGCCACAGCCATACATGTACTAGGGGGGGGTTTGGGGGGGTTACCCCCCCTGCTGGAAAGGCCAAACCCCCCCTCACCCCCCCCCCCCCGAGACAGGTCAAGGGACCCCTCCCCCTGACCAAAAAATACAAGTACTAGTAGTGGCTCCAGTATTAACAAACTGTGTCAGAAATCACTAATTTTTAGCCTAAAATTCACTTGAAAAGCCTTTGGAAACCGAATTTGGCGTTTCCACTGCTGATATTTAAGAAAAATCGGTGTTTTTGGAAGCTCTCTTTGTCATTTTTTGCTTGTTTTTAGCTTTAAAACGCTATTTGGCAGCTTAAAATAGCGATTTTTAGCGTCCTTACTGAGAAAAACGTGCTAAAAACGCATTTCTAGGCGTTTTGGAGCTTTTTGAAATTTGGGACCCCCCACCTGGGCGAAACCCCCCCCTCGACCCCCCACCTGAGGAAAAAACCCCCCCCCTACCCCCCTCCCCCCAGGTCGGCCCGGAGCTGTTACATGTATGGCCACAGCATGATGGCAATAATGACTTTTTGAATTACTCTGAATTACGCGAAATGGTGCAGGAAGTAATGAATGAAATGTATGAAGATGGTGAAGGTTATTATGCTCATGATGGAGATCATGGAAATCATGGTCACACTTTTCAAGGAGGTAGTTGGGGTGACTGCAACTCCCAACCACTGGAAGGTATGACAAACCAAATGTTTTTGAGTGACACAGAAGGTATGGATGGCACTGACCTAGTGCATGGTTTTGGTGTTACTGTACTAAGTGTGGAAGAGGAGAAAAAGCAGGTCTCTGATGAGTCACCAGTATCCAATACTATGTTGGCTTCAAAATGCGGCCACAAACGGAATTTCAGGAATGCAACTACCTTCATGCATCAGAAAGCTATTGTTCATTGGTGTCGAGTAGAAGGCAGTCTGAACACAGACTCTAACAACCTACATTGTTTGTTTTGTCAATATTGTCAGCAAGGAACTTGTGCTTATGAACTTCACAAAGCGGGTCTCTGCCTGCTGTGCAACAAAAACGTTGTCCTGAAACAACAGCCGGAAGTGCACATTGAATTGGCTAGTGAATCTGCTCCAGTGGCAAACAATCCTAAGATGGATGCCAAAGCAGATCTTGACAATTTGGCAGTGACAACTGAAAATAGGCGTTCAAACGTGGAAACATGTTCAGTTCTGGCCAAACTGCCTCATGCTTCTACAGTTGAGCAGAATGGTTGCATTATCAATGGTTCAATTTGTGCTTGTACTTCTGCTTGCAAGGAAGCCAATAAATTGACAAAGGAACTTAGGACCAAACAGGAGGAATTCAAAAAGTTCAAGGAAGAGTTTGACGAATGCAGAGAAAGAACTGCTGTGAAAGAAAGACATAGCAACAGAAACAGAGTTAGTCAAAAGTCCGAAGAGCTCACAGCTTCTGTGAATCAGCTGGAGCAAGGAAACGAGCAGAGCATTTTGGAACAGCAGTTTGAGGAGCAGAAAATGGAAATTGGGATCAAGAAAGAGGACACTGAGTCAGCAAAGCACTCAACCTTTCTTGAGTTGGTTAAGTCTGACAGCAGTGCTGATAATCGTTCACTTGTAGCAACTGTCAACGCGCGAACACAGACCAGCCTTGGATGCATAATGTTGGTCTTAGCTGTGTTCCTAGTAGTTTGCTACATATCAAAGACTAACGAAGACAAACTGTTTGTCTCACCTGAGGAGACACGACCAATTGTCTACCTGTTTGTGGGTTTTCTTCTTGCTTTGTTCTCAGTGCATGAGAATAATTCACAGTTGGTGGCACAAAAGGACTTGCATGATATAGCCATGCAAATGCAGCAAATTCTGACATGGTGTCAATTGACATGGTGGACGAAAGTGCAGACATGGTGTCAATTGTTGCATTTTGCTTTGTTAGGTGAAGGGACTGAGACTGAGTCAGGTGCACTGACCAAAGCACTAACTGACCCAGAAATTTCTTCAACACAGAACTATAAACAGGAATCACACCAAACCAGGGCAGATGAAACTTGCAAATCGCCAAAGCCAAATCAGACATGGTATAACCTTAGTTGTGCTTTTGTTGTACCCACGACTTTGGTGACCTTGGGATTGATTGGCTGCTTCCTTTCATTGCCAATCGTGTTAGCCAATGAGTCGTCTGATTCTCCAACTGGTCTGGTGCAAGCAGTTGTCTTGGCTCTATGGCAACACTACAGTGTGTGGCTGCCAGCATGTTACTTCCATGGTCGAGTGAAAAGACAACAACGGAAAGTCAGGCAGTTGAATGCCTCAGTGGGTGGTCTGCAAACTCAGATGGATCAGGTCACTCGTGATCTTGCTGGCCTGCGACTCAGAGTCGATCAACTTTTCCATCTGGAGCAACGTCGTGATCGTTGCTGTGAACCACAAGTTCGACAATCGGATCGGTCACAACTCGGATCAATATCGGGCACTGCGGCAACGGATTTGGGTTCTCGAACAACAAGCCATGCTACCACCATACTCACAGCAACCCCAGTCCATTCAGCTACCATCAGTCCGGGACTTGGAGCACGGAACGCTTTCTCAACAAAGAGGGGATGTCGGAACGCACAGTGATGATGGATTCCATCGTGATTCGCAACTGGAAGATGGCGACAATGGCGATCAAGAAAGTTAGATTATCCTATTTATTTTTCTTATCTGTACTTGTCATATTATCTCATAGTATCCACTGTATTCATGCCTATTGTCATAGTATTTCATTATATTCTTAGGTGATAGCTCTCAGTCATTTATTTCATTTATTTAGTCAATTGTTTGTAGTCCGTTTTCTGTGCTTTGTATAGTTACAGTAGATTGTTTCCTATATATTCTTTATGTTATTCATTGTACCGTACCTTGTACTAGTTTAAGCTTTTAGTCCAGATTTTGTGTTAGTAGCTGGTAGGCTAGGTCATGCGAGGACGCATGCTTTGTAGGGGAAGGATGTTGAGTGTGTGGTTCTGAAAGGTATGTATGTGTTGCTAGTGTGTTGACGGAAAGGTTAAGCATGTGTTGTGAATGCTTCAACCGGCCTGGAAAATGTTAGTATTTTGACAGATGGTATGGGCTGATTAAGTTGCTGTGTGCTGTATGTGATTGGTGCGAGGGAGTCTGCGATAAAGCTTGGCTACGGAGCGGTTGCGTCCTTGAGATTGCGATTCACCGATTGGCCCGCAACAAAGTGTATAACTAGTGTTTCAGTATGGAATTTGATGAAATTAGAAACGAAGTATGTCCACGTGTCATATCCAGAAATCAGCCGATTCCAGTGCACCAACAAAAAATTCTGAGCTTGCGAAACCCTGTGGGGGATGTGTAAATTAACGTGGGCACATATATGCCTACTTCGTTTGTATATGTATATGTATATGTATATATACAAATGCACACTAGTTTGTATATGTATATGTATATATACATATACAAACAAAATTTCAATATTGCATATTTTTTTGTATATTTGTATATTAAGAATATTATAAATTTTCTGCTGGAAATATTATAAATTTTCTGCTTTCGACAAACCAGGTGGGTTAGGGGTACCATGACGGGTGTCATTGTCATATGGTAGGGCGTTGTAGGGCTAGCCAACATGAAATATTCTCAAATTGCATGAGTGTATTCCGATTTCAGGCAGTTCTCCCAACCGGTGAGAACTCTATTAAGTGATACTGCGCTCAGTCTAAGACTTTTACCAGTTAATTTTATGTTGTTGCTAAAACTCAGGCTTTTTAGGATCTGTAATATCAAGAAATTTTTTGTGCGGTGTGGGTAAGTCACCGGTGGTGGTCGAAAATCTTTAAGTAATACAAATGCTAGCAACAAATTCAAACTTACGCTTTAGGTACACCCCTTTGTTTAGGTAAACAACAGGTATGTTAAGGCTTAGGTGCTGGCTTTAGTCTTCGATTCAGGCCTACTAGGCTCGTACATAGGTATAGTTTTAAGCAGAAATGGCCCCTGAAATCGTTATTACGCATATAGGGAGAATGGATGAACACGTTTATCTGAAAATATAATAACACATTTAAAACTGGGATGAAACGAAAAGGGAAACGTGCGGGATTCGATTATCAATTTCATCGTTGAGCGTGCCTACTATTCCATTTTTTCGTTTCAAACAGCAACACACATTGCGAAATACTTCTAAAACGAAGATGAATAATATTTGGTCTTAATGCAGACCAGGCTAAACCGCAAATTTAACAAATTCTTCTGGAAAAGTTGAAGACATAGGCTCAAAATACAAAAACACCCGAAGAAACTGTAAAAATATCTCAATTACCATACGAAAGTGGCCAAAATGTGCTAAACTAATAACTGCAAAAATATACAAATGAAAATATACAAACCGTTTGTATATCAAGTCTGTTTGTATATGTATATTGAATATTGCATCAACAGTCCGTTTGTATATGTATATGTATATCCAAAACATTTGTATATATATACAAATTTGTATATGTATATTTGAATATACAAACCCACACTAGTGTAAATTACCATTGGATTTCAGAAGCTGCTCAGTCACTATGACACACACGCTACTCTACACGACATTATCTATCTGCATCAAAACGATTGGTCTGAAGTGTCAGAAGAGAACGACTGGAAAATCCCGACAGCTCCCCTCGCGCAGAGTTTCCTGCGACCAATCGCGGAGGGCAGATCGTGTCGGGAAATCGGCATTCCTCTGGAGTTCTGCTACTGTGAGCAGAACTTTGCTGAGATCAGTACTTCTGATTGGAGACTGCCTCGACTGGCTAAACAGGCAGTGCGAATCATCAATGGCTATTTTAAGGTACTACTGAACTTTGCTCGTGTACGAACGCTAAAATGTATAGGCCATCCAGAATCCACTCGGTTTCTGTTTTGTGCAAAATTTTTCGATTCTCTTAGATCCGAACATCCATACATCGATCGCATACATCCATACACATACACCTACTCACATACATCCATACACATTCACATTATCACCATACACATCACACACAAATAAACTCAAATGCAAAATTCCCACTGCCAAAGAACAGTATTTCAAGGATTTGCCACAATGTGCTAGACTATGGTTGGGCAAAGTGGCGGCAGCATGGGAAGACATCTATCCGCAGCCGAAAATCAAGCTCCACTTCATCACCTCTCCCGGCAACGGATCGTTTGAAATGACAATGAAATTGGAAGGCGTCAATTATCGACTGGAAGGTCCGATTTTCAGAACCAACAGATACGGCAACCAGTCCAGTTGTATTGCTGACTTGAAACCTGCCCTCAAACCTTACTGTTATTGTGTCTGATTCTATACTGACTCCTTCTTCTACTGGTTTCTTCACTAAATTGTAGTTTGCTAGCCTGTGATATAAACTAACTACATATCTATCTCTAAAATGCAGATAGTAAGTACGTACGTTTGTCAATAATACTTGAGGCTTGAGCAAACAACAACGAGAAGAAAAGAAAGATGGCAGACGCCGATAAAATATGGCGGTGGCCACGCTAACTGCGCTTGCTTGGAATGGCTCGCCTCCCGGCACGACAACGCCGAACTGTAGTAGTCGAACGCTAACAGAAACAGGAAATACTCACGTTGTATGCAAATTTTGTGCCTAAATATGATGATGAACCTTACGCGTTTGTTGTTGTGTTTGTTTTTTGCTTTGTTGGCTTCCTGTTCGATTATTGTTTTTTATCTTTTAAGTTGGTTTTTACCGGGAAATTGGACACCAGCCGCTAGAACAAAGGTTCGTTATTGACTTTTCTTACCAAACCAACCAACCAAGTTCTGATTCATTTTCAGTTTTGTTCCAGTTTCGACTGGGACATTTGGGATGCGGAGGTGAAATGGAAGGTAAAAAATGTCAGCTTGCCTTTGGAGTGCTCAGAGAATGAGAACAAAAACTGGAGCTATTTCACTGAGGACGGTTTACTGGTATTCAACCTAACTTTGATCAGCCAGGATTTGGCAGATCGACTCAACTGTTCCTACAAATGTGCGTACAGAGGAGAGAACGACCAAAAAGTGGTCTTTGGAGCTGAAATTGCAATTCTGAATTTGGTAATTTTTGTCTCCTGTCTTGTTAATACCTACTGTATTGTAAGTTTTAATGTGTACAGTACGTACGCACGTATGTAATACATGATAAAGTACACATATGTATGTATGCATTAATTTCAAATTATTTGTCTTGGTCAATGCCATACTAGTGATGTAAAAAATTAATTTAATTGTAATTGAAATTAGCATAATTGACGCGTTTTTAATTTCAATTCAATTAATTTAATTTAATTGAAATTCAAAAGTTGGGCCATAATTTAATTGAAATTCGCCTGGAATTTTTCAATTATTTTTGGATATTTTTCAATTATTTCCTGTGGTGAATATAAGGAAATGGTTAAGTATTAGAGGCGCTGAGGACTTCAAATAAAAACCTATTTAGGGCTTGTCACCTCTTTATCCTCACTTTGTCTTTGACCTCACTATGTTTTGTAATATTTTATGATGTGCTTTATATTTCGTAGTTCATAAAAGCCAAAACAGTGATTTTTGGATGTACGTGCATGGTGGGTTGACTGACACCCCCCTTTTTGGCAAAGGTACCTAGGAAGTGATGTTGCTCAAAAATGCTGGAAAACTTTAGATTATGCACTGATATTAGTAATAATGAACTAACTGTAAATTTCCCCCAGAATGCCATTTTATGCGTTTCTAAAAGGTAACAATATAAAATTTTCTCGCTTGGTTGGACAGCAGGCTAACCAGGTGTCTCTAAGCATTTACATGGACGTTTTTCTAAGTCTTGAGTCACTGTCACTGTCAGTGACAAAATTAACAGCAAAATTACAAAAAAATGCATAATTGAAATTTTCGAGGTTCCATAATTTATTTGAAAATATAATTGTAATTGAAAATAATGGAAAACTATTTCAATTAATTTAATTTAATTGAAATTAAAAACCAAGCCCATAATTTAATTGTAATTGAATTGAATATCAAATTCCATAATTTTACATCGCTACCATACATGCACCAGGTCATCTGCGGATGGGGGTGGGGATTCGTGGAATGGTGGTTTTGGAACCGAAACATCACGACGGTCGGTTTTCAGATCGAATGCTCTGGTCTGATAAGACTCAGTTCAAACTAATTGGGATGGCCGGTTAGACAACCACTGATTTCACGTTTTGTTGAATAAATGCTATGTCTTTCAATGGATATTGACCAAAACTGGCTGGAATTGAAAGGAAATGTGGAGTCTTTTACTTGTTATTCTTTGTATAACACTATACACACACGCACTCACTGAATCACACACGACAACCACACTGGAAGATACACACAACAACACTCACACAAACTATCAAACTCTTCATCACTCCCCCTCACGAGACTTCGTTTCAGAATCTAAGCTTGCGAACTTTGATTGAATTCCGTTCACATAGTGGCGCGATCAAACTTGGAACCCTCTACACTGTACTTTTTACTATATGCATATACTGGCACGATTTTATACACTTTCAAACATCACTATCTTTTTGCTACAGACTGACTCAACCTCGACCAGCTGCGAATTTCCGTTGGTGCAATGCTACTACGACCAGCTACGAATCTACTTTAAGATGCACTCACAGATAGTCGTCAATGCTAGCAGATTGACTGAGCTGGATCGGGTTTTGCCCAAGAAAAACTGGAGCAGACACCACCATGTCATTATGTTGGTGTTGGACAGTGCGTCGCGTCTCATGTTCCTGCGCTATTGTCCAAAAAGCGTGCGGGTGCTGGAAAATCTCTACAATTTGACTTTCTTGAAAGGCATGACTGAGGTTGGAGGGAACAGCTACAGAGAAGCGATGGCCTTCTTAATAGGTATACAGTGCAACTTCCGTAGATGGCATGATTTTTTCGGCTACCCACAGAATGTCTATGCTTAGAGGGGTCGTCGATAAAATCAGGGATGTGAGGTGTGTTTTTCCGAAAAGTAGACCGGTTTTTTTCCTAAGGGTCGGAAAAAACATAAATCGCGGAAAAAACTCAAGCTAAAACAGCTAATTTATGTCATTTTTTCGTTAAAAAATGGACTTTTGCTATTTATAATAGGCCATACTGACTCAAAACTGTTAGAAAAACAACAGAAAATACCAAATTCGCCATGATAAAACAAATATGCAAACTACTGTAAGAAAATTTGCATATAGCGTTATTGGTGGAATCTGTCAGACACTGTTTCATGCCTGTTTCGTGATTTAATATCTAGGTAACACATGTATTTCTGGTCTGAAAAGACTGAGGACGGCGCTAGAAAGGGTTAGAATCATAAAACCAGGCTAGGATACCGAGAACTTTAGCTGGAGTTTTTTCCGCGACTTCGGAAAAAACCGAAAAAAACTGAAAAAAAACAGGCCGAGGTTTTTTCGGAAAAATATCCATCCCTGGATAAAATATACTACGTATGACGTTCAAAATTTAGAAAAACTGTACTGTAAAATCTGTAAATTGCTGCCGTAGCATCTCATCTTTTCGTGTTGAAATACCCAAGACTGTATCAAGTACGGTAGCTTAATCTAAGCTTAACAAGCGGATCTAAGAAAATCGAAAAATTTTGCACAAAATAGAAACCGAATGGATTCTGAATGGCCTTTACCAGTACCATATATGGTGCCAATACCATAAACGGGGCTAAGTTGCTGACTGTTATAGGTGAAAACTACCGCGACTATCCCGAAAACACGCGGTATAACCAATTTTGGGACGACTGGGATTTCGTTTGGAAGAAATACCAAGCCACCGGCTACTTGACCTTCAACGCAGAGGACTCGGTCATTAACCTCTTCACTACTGTTATTTTACTATAGTATAGTAAAACAAAAATTAGTAATACTAGTGGTATTTTACTAGTAGTAAAATAATAGTAAAAAGTAAAATTAAGAGCCAATAGTAAAGTAAAAATAAAATTAAAATAACAAAGACCGTCAATAGTAAAATAAAAATTTTACTACTATTTTACTAGTTTTTCGTTAATTCCAGCCAAATTTTTTATCAATTTTGCAATAAAATATGTGTGGGCGCACTTTTGTTAGTCAAATTTCACACATTGTTTCTCTAAAGTTCTTGAAAACATCGTATCATGATAAAAATTTAGCAACTATTTGGCACCAACATTAATTATTGACAAGATCTTGGCATCATTCATGCAAAATTGGCGCTAATGACTAGTAAAATCATAGTAAAATAGTAGTAAAATTAGTAAAATTATTAGTAAAACAAAAATTAGTAAAATCGGAGCTGCTTGGTAGTAAAACAAAAATAAAAATTAAATTGAAGAGCTGAATTTATAGTAAATTTAGTAAATAGTAAAATAAAAATTCACTAGTAAAATAACAGTACTCTTCACCTATCTCAAACTGGGATTCAAACATCAGCCGACCGACCACCGACACCGGTACGGAAAAACGAACAAAAATGTGACAAAATATAAAATATATAGGCCTTTCTGGCTGGCATCTGCTCAAATTCCAGGGGGTGGAAGCAATCTAGAATCGTGTTGTTTTCACGGTGGAACATCCACAACTGTCCTATTCGACTACTTTCACCAATTTCTCACCAGATACGAGCCGGATCGACCTAAGTTCGCTCTTTTTTGGATAAACTGTCTAGCCCACCAGCTGGCACAAGGACTGGCTTACGGGGACGATGAACTGGCAGCTTTTCTGAAAAGCCATCACCAACTGTTGCGCAATTCCTTTCTGTTCGTGATGGGAGACCATGGACCGAGGTTTGGTTCGATTGTTCGAACGAAAATTGGATCAGTCGAACAGTTGATGCCTTTGATGAGTGTTGCTCTGCCTGCAAGTTTAAGAGAGCGCTACCCGCAGTTGAGACAGAATCTTGAAGGCAATTCAGATGTAATTCTTTGCACACTTCAAAATTATTCATGCTGACGTGTAGGCTAGTGGCACCATACCATAGAAGGTACCCCACGTTCGGGGTCTGTGGTGGTAGCATATAATGGTACCGACACCATGTATGGTACGAAATCTGAACAGAGTGGTACCATATATGGTACCGGTGGCGGTAACCTTATATGGTACCACCACAGGCCCCGACCGAACGTGGGGATACCATATATGGTACCGGTACCATGTATGGTGACGGTACCATATATGATGCCTTTACCATATATGGTACCACTACCCTCGGTACCGGTACCATATATGGTACCGGCACCTTATATGGTGTCGGTACCATAAACGGCGTTAAGTGCCTGACTGTATTAATTAAGCAAGTAATCCAGAATAGGCTAACAAAAAACAACTCCATATCTCTAGCCATGTTCGATTACCAAACTTTTAAGCGGATTTTAAGCTAAAAGTAATTATTTCTGGGCCAGTTTGTTGTTAGTACCAGCCGCAACCCCCTCTCCTTCAACGGATGACATGTTGTAGGCTTGAAAACGGTCTCATTTCAGAAGCTTCTAAGTCCCTACGACACGTTTGCCACCTTGAACGACATACTTTACCTTCAGAAGAACGGCTGGTCCGAACTGTCGTCAGAAAAAAAGTACGAAATCGCGGCGGCCCCACTGGCACAGAGCTTTCTGCGTGCCGTAACCAAAAACAGATGGTGTAGTCAGATCGGAATTCCGCCCGAGTTCTGCTTCTGCGAGCAGAACTTTACTAAAATTGAAAGTTCCGATCGTAGAGTACAGCAAGTTGGTGAAGCCCTTCTGAAGAAAATCAATGGATACTTCGAGCATCTGCCCCAGTGTGCCCGTTTGTCCCTAAGTGAGGTGGAACAGACTTGGGAAGATACCACTGACAAGCAGAAACTAAAGGTGCAGATCGTTACGACACCTGGGAATGGATCGTTCGAATCGACGCTGAAGTTGGAGGGAGCCGAGTATCGAGTGGAAGGGGAGATTTTTAGAAGGAACAAATATGGAAATCAGTCCAGTTGTATTTATGATATCAGACCTGCTCTGAAAAGCTTTTGTTTCTGTGTTTAACTAGTACCTTTCTGACAGATCTTATTTACTGGCTGTTCTTAAAATCCTGTGCTGCGACAAGCCGAAAAAAGAGTATGAAACTTTGGGGACGGGGGACCTGTATTGCTGCGAGATCAATAAATACGGTGGTGGGTTTAAACTACGGCCGGGCCAGGATTGCGTTTACTGAAGTGTTTGAGAATGCTGAAAACGACAAATAACACGATTATCAAGCGATTTTTTGTTAATTCAGCTCAAGTCAAGCAACCACCAATTTGACATGAAAAGTGGTAGGTCGGCGGGTTGTCATTGCGAGAGACATCACACTAGGGTTTCCTGGCACGCTGATTTCAACTGTCACACTTACAATTACCGGAGATTTCCGCTTATAAGACCACCATAGTTAGAAGACCATGGTCTTATAATAGGTTTTTGTTTCCAGTTATAAGACCATGGTCTTCTAATAGGTGGTCAGAGAACTGGGTTCAATGACACTCATTTTCCAGTTAAAAGACCATGGTCTTAGTTAAATTAACCGATTTTAGCACGCAATTATTTGTTTTTAAACTAAACAAAAGCTGTCCATCGTGAAAAAACAAAGGCAGAAGTACATAATATAGATAAAACATGATTCTGATTTTTGTTTTCAACGCAATACAGTACCTGCTATGCTTCAACACAACCATTCTTTTTGTAATTTCAATTAAATTTTTTCAAGTCAAGCGTAAACTGGTCAGGCATGGCTGGAACAGCCATCTAGGTGAAAAACAAATTCAACTTGGCCACAAATCCTTTTTTTTGCAGTGAAATAACATTTTCCAGTTATAAGACCATGGTCTTCAAAAGGGCGCCAGAAAGTGACCCTAAATTTGGGCATTTTCCAGTTATAAGACCAGGTCTTATAAGTGGAAAACTCCGGTAGCTACGATCACTGTAAAAATCGATATCGATTATCGATTTTTATGCAAGTAATGCCAACATACTAACAATCACGTCAAAAACAAAGAAAACAACGACAAAGCTGTGAAGTTGGCCAAAGATTTAGTTTTAGTATTAAGGATCTAACTAAACTGTAGTTTTGTGGATGCTAAAAACGAAAAATAACACGATTATGAGAAGCATTTTTTGTTAATTTCAGCTAAAGTCAGGCAACCACCATGACACGCAAAGTGGTGTGTTGGCGAGTTGTCATTGAATGACAGTAGATTTTTTCTGGCACGCTGATTTCAACGGTGGCGCTTACTGTTATTGCCTACGATCACTGTAGAAATCGATTATCGACTTTTTCTGCAACTATCCAGCGATCAGGTTAATAATCAAAGAAAACAACGACAATACTTTAATTTTGGCTGACATACTGGAAACAATAAACTTCAGTAGCTTATCAGAAAAGTACGAATGTACAGACTGTACGTACATGAATGTGAGAAAAACCTTAACCCGTCTCTTCAAAACCGGAAGGGGGAAATTCAGAATCGCTGCCATCATCTCTAACGTTTCTGACTGGGCTCGGCCGTCGATTGCTTGTCTTCGGGCTCGGTCGCGGCGAAGGCTCAAATTTCTCAGGCCAGGGAATAAGAAAGTAGAGTGCCAGTTGTGCAACCTGATTTCCCTCAAATTCTCCTCTGATGTAAGAACGTAACAAATCCTTGATATCTGGGTTATTCCAGTTTACCGGCATTGTACATAAATTACGGGCGCGAAAGGCGAAGCACCACAGAACGAGGAATTAACAACAAGGCTCGCTGGAGTTAGTTCTGCGTTTGCGAACCGCCAAACTAACTATAATACTTGCGCCGATCCAAGCAAAAATTTGCATAGAACATAACTAAACCGAAGGTTCAGAATCACCAAAGTAAACGTTTACTCGATCTTTAAATACTGCGTAGAGCTACTTAGAAGCAGTGAACAGCATTCTGAGGGACTTAGCAGTGTTGTACTAGTGCATTTCCAACGACAGAACCGAAAATATTCATTGTTCCGTACTTTGGAAACCCGCAACCGCCGAGTTTCGAAAAGTTTCGATTTTAGCAATACAGGGGGCCTTGCCCGAAACTTTGTTGGTAGTCTTTGCAACTGCAGGCATTTTTGAAACTGTTTTCCTAAACCTACCTCTGACTGAATGTAAACCTATAGTGATGCAACCGGGATCCCGGTATTTCCCGAAGAACCGGGAATTCCCGGTATTTTCACTCCCGGTTTCCAATCCCGGTTCGCACATTCTTAATACGGGGAAATACCGGGAATACGGGGAAATAGATTTTATAGCAGTATTGACAGTTTTTCGCAGATACTACGTATTTCAGTGACATCTACTGTATACCCAACTTTCTTTTGCCACTACCAGCGGCACGCAAAACTTCGAATATGATTTCGAGTGACTGCTAGTACTTGTCAATTTGAGCGAACAACCATGTTTTGCAGCTTTTCCTTTTGCTGCAAATATTTTTATATTGGTTTATTAGGCCGTAAACTTTATCTTCTAAGCTTCCAACTTTATAAAGGCCTTCAATTGGGCAAAGCCACTCATTGATTGGCTATTCTTATTCTTACACAACTCTTTTGGTCCAATTGACATCGAGCTGCCTGGTGCCTGCCAAACCAACTCACTACCAATTCAACATAAATCTGATTTCACAATGTCCTGTAGTTTAGCCCGTCTGAGAGAAAATCCTTGAAAAAACTGACTAGAAATAGTATCAATAGCTAACCGGACGTTGAAACCATTTATGTTTTATCATGCTGCATGCGTTTTGATCAATTTCCCGATATTCCCGGTAATCCCGGTATTTCCCGGTTTTTCCCGGTATTTCCATTTCCCGGTAATCCCGGTTTTCCCGAATCCCGGTATTCTGCTCCCGGTTGCATCACTAAAACCTAAACCTAAGCCTAAGCGTAAATCTGGACCAGAACCTAAACCTAAGCCTGAGCTACGTACTACATAAGCGTTTATTAGATTAAGATTGATTTATAGATGTGGCTGGTCTGAGGAGAGGCCATATTTGGAGCGTAATATAAAATACTGAAACTTGAAACGTTAGAAAAGCGAGCAGAAAAAACTGATTTAATCCTATGTTACAATATATAAAATAGATTAATTGATTTAAACTATATAGCGATTTCTTTGAGCTTAATCAGCGTTTACATTCACATACAGTACATAGTGCAAAAATGTCCTGTCCACTTTTTTCGGGAAAACACTCTTTTTCAATCAATTCTCAACGAATTTGAACCAAATTTGGAGGCTAGGTGCCCAATTAGTGTGGCTACCTGTGTTAGTGTTTTGGCGCGAAAATTGTAATTTTGGCGGAAAATTTAAACGAAAATGCGAAAATCATATGGTCTCATAAAAACTGCTCTTACTCAAGAAGTACAAAAGCTACGCCCGTGAAATCAAATTTATTTATTTATTTATTTATTTTGTCGCCCAAGCAAGACAACATGTTAGTACAATGTAAACGAACAGCGCAGAAAGAGTGTTAGTGGGCAACAGATGCACAATGTCTAAAAAGAACGGTGCACCTTTACTGAAACAGGAAAGATCCATTTTCTTTAGTTTCTCCGTGAAAATCGTCAAATTTCTAGATTCTACAATATCGTTAGGTAAGGAATTCCAGATGTGTATCACCCTCATCGAGAAAAAGTGTTTTCGACAGTCCAAATTCTTTCCCAAAGAAGGAAGAGACAGTTTCTGAGAGTGGCCCCGTGTAGAGCAAAGGAAAAAAGTCTTTGGAAAAAGTCGTCAAAAGACAGATCGATCAAGCCATAAACTATTTTGTAAACAAATTGCAAATCAACCACGAGCCTGCGGTACTCGAGTGTTTCAAGGGTTAACGCCTTAAGGCGTTCAAAGTAAGCGCCTTGCAGGTGTGCAAATCCAGAGAGCCGCAGTGTAAAAACTCGTTGAACACCTTCAACCACTAATGGGTTCCATACAGCAGTAGCATATTCTAATTTAGGCATGACATACGTCTTAAAAAGCTCAGTAAGAAATTTGGGGTTACAGTATGAAAAAGCTTTCTGAATCAAATGAGCTCGTTTGGACGCATCGCTGGCGGTTTTAACACAATGCTTAGAAAAGGATAAGTTGTTACGGTGATCAAGTCCCACAAGAACACCTAAATCCATAATCTCTGAGACCGAGTTAATTTGTGAACCATTAATTTCGTATTCGTGCTTTGGGTTTGTATTCCCTAAATGAAGTATAGAACATTTGTGCAATGCAAGTTTAAGTTTGACCGAATTACACCAGGTGAAGATAGCTTCAATGGTACGTTGAAACTGAGACAAATCCGTTTGGTCTTTAGGCAAACCTAGATATATCTTACAATCATCGGCAAAGGTCAAGGCCGCTTATAGATCCAATATGGTGCAATTTTATGTAGAAGTTTCAAAACCCTCGCTCAAAGTACGCGCAGGAATACGATTTTCAAAATTGGCAAAAAATCTGGATTTATCCATTTCCAAAGCTAAACATATTGAGGTTCACTAAAATTACCCGTTTTCAGTCAATTCTCTGCCAATGTGAACCAAATTTGCAGAGTAGGTGCCGGTTGCGTCTGGCTAACTGTGCCAGAATTTTGGCGCGAAAATTAAAAGTTCGGCGGGAAATTTAAACGAATGTGAATATCATAAAATTGTCTCGTAAAAACGGTTCTTACTCAAGAAATACAAAAGCTATTCTGGTGAAATCATGGCCGCTTATAGCCCCAATATAGTGCAGTTTTATGCAGAACTTTCAAAACCGTCAGTGTTTTCCAGCAGGACAACGCACCTACACACACTTCTCGGATCTGCAGGCAACACCTCAATGGAGCTTTTTCAGAGGTCTTGAAATGGCCCCCCAGTCACCTGATTTGTCACCCATTGAGAATTTGTGCAAATTTCTAGAGAATAAGCTAAAAAAGAGAGTGGTAGGTTGTAGTTGGTGCTTTCAAAACAGATAATGAGCTCTGGAATGTCCTGTTGTATGAGCGGGAGCGTGTGCCTTACCAATACTTGCAAGACATTGTGTATTCGATGTCTAAAAGATGTAATGTAGACGGTGCTCAAACAAAGAGGCGGCTCTATCGGCTACTGATTGTTGTTCTGTGTGTTTAGCTACTGTGCCCGCGCTGGGCGCTTGCGGCACCTGGGGAGCGAATTTCATTTTATCAAGAACTTTACATTTTTTCTCGAAAACAGGAATGTCACAAACAACTTGCGCAGATTAGTGTTTCAAGTGTAGATCATTTTATGCAAACTTTTTGTTTAAATAGGGTTGTAGTCCTGGGGTTTGGTCGAATCTTATTATGTTTACGCTTAATCGATAGCAAACTGTCATATCTACCGGCATGTCCATGGGGCAGTTTATCGATCAATGTAGTCGAATGCTACGACTGTTTTAGTAAGTGGATGTCAGAACGACCCATTTTTCTTTTTTTTGTATTTTTTAATTTGTTGTTTAAGGATCATTGAACGTAAATGATAGAAATATGTATCTAGAGTAAACCTACGCACATGATAACATTGGTAGCTATTGTTCAAAAGATGACCGAGAAACGCTTTTTTTTCAATTTTTTCATAGTGATGATAGTCCTTTCCCACTAGTTACAGTCCTGGGGTTTCGATCCCAATCTTTCTAACTGTGCTTATTCTGTAGCTGGGGTCCGATCCGATCCGATCCGATATATTGGGGGGCCTGTACGGCCCTATGATCAGACCAACATGTCCATTTCATTACCCCATATCATCTCTCTTCATTTCGGATACTATCACCAACGCAAGGCTCAACCAGCCTTGGGGGATATCTAGCGGTTAGGTATACCCGAGGCTTTAATCAACCTCAGGAGGTCCCTAACGGTTACATCGCTCAGGTCCTGGGTGGTAAGATATCTACTGCCCAGAATAGCTTGTCTACGTCCAGCCAATGCATCACATTCTGTGACCAAATGTTCAGGCGTTTCCTCCTCCTCTAAGCAAAATGAGCATGTTGGATCATCCACCAAGCCCATGATGCTGAGATGTCTATTAAGGTTACTACTGTGTCCAGTTAACCAACCGACCACCAGTTTCAGTTCCCTTCTACTAAGACCAGGGTTGGGTAGCTGTTAAAAACACGTTATTAACACGTGTTATTAACACGTTAATAACACGTTATTAACATGAGGCTTGTAAATAATTCGAATTAGTGTAAAAAATTATTTTAAGCTTCCCGCAACTTGGGATGCATCCAGCGCTTCATAGAATGATTATATACCGTACTTCTGCTAGTTATTGAGACCTTCAACAGTCTGACTACAAATTAGTATAGTAAACACATGGACGACTAAAAACTACTGGACACGAATCGACCCCAACGCCCGTTTCCACAGTAGGCCTACTTTCAAAGGGCCGTATCTTTGGAACCGTTCGACCTACAATCAATATAAATACATCTTTAGAATCGCCACCGCGTGAGGAATCCAATTCCGTGCTCAAATCGCTTCCATAGTGACCATATAAAAAGTTCATTTTTTCCATGGCGCAAATTAGGATACCAAGCAACGTTGCGCAGATTAGAATGCAAATTCAACCAGAGCTCAAGCCCCTCTACAACTTTGGTCATGAAGCCCAAAACCCTTCGACACATCTGTAAGAAGTTATTCGCAAAAATCTATTTATTCATTGAACTTAGAAACGGGCTGTAGTAATCCAGATGAGTGCGCTAATTGAAGTGATTGCACAGCAAACTGCCAATACAATAGGGCAGGGTCTCAATAACGAACCAATTGTCGAGCAACACCCAGTATATTTTCAGGGAACATAC
The DNA here is from genome assembly GCA_030248155.1 of Sabatieria punctata. Classification (NCBI taxonomy): domain Eukaryota; kingdom Metazoa; phylum Nematoda; class Chromadorea; order Araeolaimida; family Comesomatidae; genus Sabatieria; species Sabatieria punctata. The sequence continues at coordinate 59,013 of JASANB010003733.1, forward strand.
TTTATATCACCACAGAAATACCATAAATAGTAGCTCAGACACTGTACCATGAGAGCAGGACCATTTTAAAGGCATCTTTCCTTACAGTCAGCGACTACGTCCAAACTTTGTTATCTTGGCTTGCGCACTGGGCTTAATACCAGAAATTGAGAAATAGTGAACTTCTTGACCAGGTTTTTGCACATGCAGTTGAAAAATTTAGTCAAGAATTCGGGTGAACGAGTGACTCTGCAGACAGGAAAGCTCAGACATGAGAATGTCCAGCAACTGGAAATCCTCTTCTAACAGCAACAAGACGGTTTACATTAGGGGGTTTGGGGGCGGTTATTGCCTGCTGGAAAGGCCAACCCCCTCACGCCCCCATGAGACAGGTTAAGGGACCCCTCTACCCGACCCATGAGAGTGATTCGGAATCTGGTCTTTTCAGTCGGTTACAGACCAGTGAATGATTCACTGTTTTCATAATGCTGTTGCACTGTTATGTTTCTATATAAAACTGCAATACCTTTTTAAATGATTAGCTTATGGCCATGAAATAGTGTTTACTAGGCTTTTGCCATGCTGCTGGAGCAAATTCAGGCGTTTTTGAATTTTTAACAGGTTTTTATGTTAATAACACTGTTATTAACGTTATTAACACTGTTAATAACAGGTCTTAATTTTTAACTGTTAATTATACAACCCTGCTAAGACTAAGTAATTCTCTGGTCACCACCAATCTGGGTCCCAGAATGAACTGCTTAGATTGCCTACAGTCGGTTCGTAGATCCCAGGCAGTTTGCAGCTGGTTCTTTGCCCAACTTCTTAAATCTGTCCTCACTTTCCTAACTGAGATGCCAAGGGCCGGTTCCGGCCCTATAAGTGGCAACTCAGCAGCTGCCCGAGCTAGTCGGTCAGCCTGATCATTTCCCTCCACTTCCGAGTGTCCAGGTACCCACATCAGCTGTAGCTTCTTACGAAGCGCCAGGCGTTGTAGTTCCCTAACACACTCTGCAACCAACTTAGAGTTGACGCGTGGAGATACTATTGCTCTTAGAGCTGCTTGACTATCTGAGCAAATACAGATCTTCTGCTCTAGACAGTTAACTAATCCAGGAGTCCTGGCGCAGTTCAGTATAGCATAGACCTCCGCCTGGAAAACTGTTGCATACTTTCCCAGGGGAAAGGAATCCTCTACCCCCAGTCTCTGTATAAATACTCCTGCTCCCGAATTCTCTAAACCTGTTAACCTGGAACCATCCGTATAACAGTAGAGAGTGTCGGTTGCATTAGGAGTATTACCCGGCCAGACCTCCCTACTCGGGAAGTCGACCTGATATTTCTTATCAAACACGTAATTGGGTAGTTGTTGGTCACTTGGGAATTGGTACAGTGGCGATAAATCGCACAATTGTGCCCAAACACTACAATGACCACGACCTACCCTGTGCCACTGCATAGTACTTTTAAGTCTGTAGCAGGTCGCCATCGCTTCCACTTGAATTCAAGTGTGTAGCTTTGGAAGACACAACAGAACTTCCATTGCTGCTGTGGGTGTTGTTTGTAGAGCCCCTGTTATGCATAGACACGCCAGTCGTTGTAAACGGCCCAGCTGTGCTTTTGCGCATTCCAGGTTTGTCCGTTTCCACCACACCACAGCAGCAAAAGCAAAAGCAAACTGTCATATCTACCGGCATGTCCATGGGGCAGTTTATCGATCAATGTAGTCGAATGCTACGACTGTTTTAGTAAGTGGATGTCAGAACGACCCATTTTTCTTTTTTTGTATTTTTTAATTTGTTGTTTAAGGATCATTGAACGTAAATGATAGAAATATGTATCTAGAGTAAACCTACGCACATGATAACATTGGTAGCTATTGTTCAAAAGATGACCGAGAAACGCTTTTTTTTCAATTTTTTCATAGTGATGATAGTCCTTTCCCACTAGTTACAGTCCTGGGGTTTCGATCCCAATCTTTCTAACTGTGCTTATTCTGTAGCTGGGGTCCGATCCGATCCGATCCGATATATTGGGGGGCCTGTACGGCCCTATGATCAGACCAACATGTCCATTTCATTACCCCATATCATCTCTCTTCATTTCGGATACTATCACCAACGCAAGGCTCAACCAGCCTTGGGGGATATCTAGCGGTTAGGTATACCCGAGGCTTTAATCAACCTCAGGAGGTCCCTAACGGTTACATCGCTCAGGTCCTGGGTGGTAAGATATCTACTGCCCAGAATAGCTTGTCTACGTCCAGCCAATGCATCACATTCTGTGACCAAATGTTCAGGCGTTTCCTCCTCCTCTAAGCAAAATGAGCATGTTGGATCATCCACCAAGCCCATGATGCTGAGATGTCTATTAAGGTTACTACTGTGTCCAGTTAACCAACCGACCACCAGTTTCAGTTCCCTTCTACTAAGACCAGGGTTGGGTAGCTGTTAAAAACACGTTATTAACACGTGTTATTAACACGTTAATAACACGTTATTAACATGAGGCTTGTAAATAATTCGAATTAGTGTAAAAAATTATTTTAAGCTTCCCGCAACTTGGGATGCATCCAGCGCTTCATAGAATGATTATATACCGTACTTCTGCTAGTTATTGAGACCTTCAACAGTCTGACTACAAATTAGTATAGTAAACACATGGACGACTAAAAACTACTGGACACGAATCGACCCCAACGCCCGTTTCCACAGTAGGCCTACTTTCAAAGGGCCGTATCTTTGGAACCGTTCGACCTACAATCAATATAAATACATCTTTAGAATCGCCACCGCGTGAGGAATCCAATTCCGTGCTCAAATCGCTTCCATAGTGACCATATAAAAAGTTCATTTTTTCCATGGCGCAAATTAGGATACCAAGCAACGTTGCGCAGATTAGAATGCAAATTCAACCAGAGCTCAAGCCCCTCTACAACTTTGGTCATGAAGCCCAAAACCCTTCGACACATCTGTAAGAAGTTATTCGCAAAAATCTATTTATTCATTGAACTTAGAAACGGGCTGTAGTAATCCAGATGAGTGCGCTAATTGAAGTGATTGCACAGCAAACTGCCAATACAATAGGGCAGGGTCTCAATAACGAACCAATTGTCGAGCAACACCCAGTATATTTTCAGGGAACATACTTTATATCACCACAGAAATACCATAAATAGTAGCTCAGACACTGTACCATGAGAGCAGGACCATTTTAAAGGCATCTTTCCTTACAGTCAGCGACTACGTCCAAACTTTGTTATCTTGGCTTGCGCACTGGGCTTAATACCAGAAATTGAGAAATAGTGAACTTCTTGACCAGGTTTTTGCACATGCAGTTGAAAAATTTAGTCAAGAATTCGGGTGAACGAGTGACTCTGCAGACAGGAAAGCTCAGACATGAGAATGTCCAGCAACTGGAAATCCTCTTCTAACAGCAACAAGACGGTTTACATTAGGGGGTTTGGGGGCGGTTATTGCCTGCTGGAAAGGCCAACCCCCTCACGCCCCCATGAGACAGGTTAAGGGACCCCTCTACCCGACCCATGAGAGTGATTCGGAATCTGGTCTTTTCAGTCGGTTACAGACCAGTGAATGATTCACTGTTTTCATAATGCTGTTGCACTGTTATGTTTCTATATAAAACTGCAATACCTTTTTAAATGATTAGCTTATGGCCATGAAATAGTGTTTACTAGGCTTTTGCCATGCTGCTGGAGCAAATTCAGGCGTTTTTGAATTTTTAACAGGTTTTTATGTTAATAACACTGTTATTAACGTTATTAACACTGTTAATAACAGGTCTTAATTTTTAACTGTTAATTATACAACCCTGACTAAGACTAAGTAATTCTCTGGTCACCACCAATCTGGGTCCCAGAATGAACTGCTTAGATTGCCTACAGTCGGTTCGTAGATCCCAGGCAGTTTGCAGCTGGTTCTTTGCCCAACTTCTTAAATCTGTCCTCACTTTCCTAACTGAGATGCCAAGGGCCGGTTCCGGCCCTATAAGTGGCAACTCAGCAGCTGCCCGAGCTAGTCGGTCAGCCTGATCATTTCCCTCCACTTCCGAGTGTCCAGGTACCCACATCAGCTGTAGCTTCTTACGAAGCGCCAGGCGTTGTAGTTCCCTAACACACTCTGCAACCAACTTAGAGTTGACGCGTGGAGATACTATTGCTCTTAGAGCTGCTTGACTATCTGAGCAAATACAGATCTTCTGCTCTAGACAGTTAACTAATCCAGGAGTCCTGGCGCAGTTCAGTATAGCATAGACCTCCGCCTGGAAAACTGTTGCATACTTTCCCAGGGGAAAGGAATCCTCTACCCCCAGTCTCTGTATAAATACTCCTGCTCCCGAATTCTCTAAACCTGTTAACCTGGAACCATCCGTATAACAGTAGAGAGTGTCGGTTGCATTAGGAGTATTACCCGGCCAGACCTCCCTACTCGGGAAGTCGACCTGATATTTCTTATCAAACACGTAATTGGGTAGTTGTTGGTCACTTGGGAATTGGTACAGTGGCGATAAATCGCACAATTGTGCCCAAACACTACAATGACCACGACCTACCCTGTGCCACTGCATAGTACTTTTAAGTCTGTAGCAGGTCGCCATCGCTTCCACTTGAATTCAAGTGTGTAGCTTTGGAAGACACAACAGAACTTCCATTGCTGCTGTGGGTGTTGTTTGTAGAGCCCCTGTTATGCATAGACACGCCAGTCGTTGTAAACGGCCCAGCTGTGCTTTTGCGCATTCCAGGTTTGTCCGTTTCCACCACACCACAGCAGCAAAAGCAAAAGCAAACTGTCATATCTACCGGCATGTCCATGGGGCAGTTTATCGATCAATGTAGTCGAATGCTACGACTGTTTTAGTAAGTGGATGTCAGAACGACCCATTTTTCTTTTTTTGTATTTTTTAATTTGTTGTTTAAGGATCATTGAACGTAAATGATAGAAATATGTATCTAGAGTAAACCTACGCACATGATAACATTGGTAGCTATTGTTCAAAAGATGACCGAGAAACGCTTTTTTTTCAATTTTTTCATAGTGATGATAGTCCTTTCCCACTAGTTACAGTCCTGGGGTTTCGATCCCAATCTTTCTAACTGTGCTTATTCTGTAGCTGGGGTAATTGTCCACCTATCTGCACTTGTACGTCAAATGTATGTGTCTGCATGACAATTTTATAATAAGTTTTCTAAGCGAGGTTGCGGGCGGTAATCGGCCTATAATCGATCAAATAGGGCGGCATGAGGAGAGCGCGTAAACTGAGGTGATATGCAGTGATTAGATATTAGTGTGTTTGTGTACTGTTGTGTAAAATGATAATCTAAAAGTCAAAAGCAGTTATTTGATACCATACTCACTCACATTTATTAAAGATTTACAATTTGGGTGCGCACGTTTTATACAGGATATAATCTTACCCGAAAACGTTAATCTAGGGTAGAGCTGAATATAGCATGTTGTTGATATGTAAAATAATAATTAGGTGATCAAGGGGAGTCGTTTGATGCCAGATTTGGTTATTTTTGTAAAAAATTTACAATCCGAGTCTTTTCTCACTGATGCAGACTTTTGGGGAGAAGTAGGTACAGTATATCCCTCAAAATAGTACAATTATAGTACACAAAAAATAGTACAGATAAAAAATAGTACAAGATGAGGATTTGATTGGAGCACCTTGAAAGGGTAGAAATCAGGTCGGAAAAATACAGTCCCGCTCAAAAGTAACGTCTTATTTAACGCGTGAATGCGTGTTCACGCGTGAACACGTGAATTAATAGTGTTGCTTGCGTGAATGCGTGAATGCGTTGTTTGCACTTTTTTATGTGGAAGAAAACCCATTATTTGAGGTAGAAAATTTGAGAAGTGAGGCAAAATATAGAAGTCAATAGCAGAACAAAGTCATTTAAGTAAAAAATTGCAAGTAAAAATCAATCTAAGAACTGTTTTTCGGCAAGATCATGAGGCAGAGGTCTAGCTCAGAATAACAGTTCTGGTGGCCTTCCTTTCGCTGTCTGTGAATTCCTCTATGGTAGCCGTCAATAGCGTCGATTTTGTCAGGGTCTTGGTTTCGTGCACACTTGTGGATAAACTCGGAGGGTCACGGAAAACAGCCTGAGCAAGCATTTTCGCAAAATTCGCTCGCGAATTTGCTTTCAACCGAATTTCCATCACAGTCTCGTCAGGAAGAGTATCGCTCTCAGAAGTGCCAAGGTTGTCAGCAGAGCTAGCCACACTGTCATTCAGTTCAAAAGATGCTCCTAGAAGTGATTGACAAGGACGGTGGACCAACTCTTAAATAGTTTCGTTTTTTTCAGTTATGTATATTACAGTTTTCTGTGACATAGTGTGGTGCTTATCATTAGAAATATTACACAATTTTCAGTGGTATTTGGTTTTTCACGCATTCACGCAGCATTCACGCACCAAAAATATCGCAACTTACCAATTCACGCGCTCACGCATTACCGCGTGAACACGCGTGAATAAGACGTTACTTTTGAGCGGGACTGTAGTTTTTATAGTTTTCATACCAGAAAATATAGTTTAAATGAAAATTGCGCTATAAACGTCGTTGAAATAAGGCCGTGCGTGTTGAACGGTTCTGCCGAGTTATTAAAATATTATTATCAGTTTATATAGGGTAAGAAAAAGGGGAGGAAGGCTACCCAAACAAAGATGGAGGAAGGAGGACGAGGAAGACGTGAAGTGGGCGTTCGAAGAAAGGACACGGCATTCCTTGGACTCAAAATGAAGTTCAACAACTCATTTACCAATACGAATGTGGAGAAACTTCACCTGAAATTGAACAGGTACATATTAGAAAAATGCTTTTATTTATTGGTTGTTTTAGGCATATCCAAAACAACGTAATGGTTACGACTGTGGCATCTTTGTGCTCGCGTTTGCTGCACTGCTTGCTTCAGATAAAGCTGTATCACTTGTTTCTCAGGTAAACACGCTATTCTGTCGATTTTACAGCGCAAATATAATGTACAATGACTAGAAGTTGTGTGTATGAATGAGCTTTGTCAGGCATCGGCGTGTAGCATAGTGGTTAGCGTGTAGCATAGTGGTTCTTGTTGTAGACTAGTGTACGGTTACTTAACGTAGCTGTACGTTCTCTTCATGCTTCATACTCTTATTTTTCCTGCTCTACACTGATGTGATGTGCCCATTAGGCGCCGTATTTGTTAACTTGATAAGTGGGATGAGTATTTTGCTGTTATTCTTGTTCTGTTCAACGCTGTGGACGCATCGCACAAGAAATTTCGTGACTGGTTCCGTTTGGTTTTCAAGTGGTCTGTCGCTATGTTTTTATGTTCTTAAATAATGTTAATACCTGCAAAAGTTAGTTAAAATGTAATCTCGCCTTCCTATATGGCCTGTTATTTTAATTAAGAAAGTCTGGTCAGTGTCGTGCGTCACTCTTAGCCGTACGCAGTTAAAATAACTGAATTAGATTTAGATTTTACTCTTTTGTTACCACTTGGGCAACGGGCCCACAAATCGCCAGACATTGACATATTATGCGGCCCTAAAACACAGATCTCTACTTATCTATGTAGACCATTCGCTATGCCAACTAAACTGAATCAAAGTAAAGAAAGTAACGAAAACATTAACAATTGGAGGCTTTGGTCTTTGCACTCCGAATACAAAGCGTGCGGTAGTCTAAAGCCCATGTGCGCAAAGCTTGTAATCTCTGAACGCCACTCTGTCTTTGATCATTTGGTGGGCCATCATGGTTTATTATCTCAACGCGAAAGATAAGGCCACGTAAACTACGGTAAGCTACGCAAACTACGCCGCCGATCTTACGCAGCGCTCAATGCTGGAGAGAAAAATAAAGACAAAAAAGAAAAATCTTTTTTATCGGATTCAATCAGAGGAATCGAGCCGATTGAGGAAGGAATTATTGCATTCGCATAATACACACAGTCAAAAAGTAATTTTGTGCGTGGAAGGTGCTAAGCTGGCTAACAACTCTTCTTTTTATTATTTTTATTCGTTTCTTCACTTCGGTCGGCGCCAGCACTGCAGAGTGGGAGAGAGAGAAAGGAGTGGTTAGGTAATAAGAGCAGCTAAGCTTCAATGGATCCCTAAGGTAATACGTCGCCTTCCTAAAATACGTATTCTGCTTGTTCTTTTGCATTTTTTATGTTCGCTATCTTCGTCGTTTATTTTTTTCCTCCGAAAAAACAATGGCGGAAAATAGGGCGGCTGTTCTTAATTTCACGAAGAACGGCCCCCAGCGTGTTTGATACTGTAGCTCATGTTTTGTCAATTTGAAATGGATTTGGATTCAAACGGAGCTGTTTTCAGAGATTACAAGCTTAAGTAGAATACGCTTTACAAAAATATTAGTTTCGCCATTCTCACGTCGTAGCCGCAATTCCTTCCGCAAGTCAAAAGCTTTCTTGGCTTGCCACGGCGTCAGATCACAACCAATGTAGACAGATGTGTACTGGGGCCTTGCAGACAGAATTACACGATTTGTACGTTTGTGTAGGCACATGCAGCAATTCACAAACAGCACAACAATAGTTGGTTCTTTCATATGTAGGTAGATCGCTATTGTTAACCATGTTTAGTCTGTTGTGGAAGTGCAACGAATAACCTAGACTTAAAACAGAACCAAAGTTTCAGTTTGCAAGACACTTTACAGACGATCTTTTCAAGTCTGGTTATCTTACAATGCTCTTTTTTATAACCATGTTTAGTCTGTTGTGGAAGTGCAACGAATAACCTAGACTTAAAACAGAACCAAAGTTTCAGTTTGCAAGACACTTTACAGACGATCTTTTCAAGTCTGGTTATCTTACAATGCTCTTTTTTATAACCATGTTTAGTCTGTTGTGGAAGTGCAACGAATAACCTAGACTTAAAACAGAACCAAAGTTTCAGTTTTCAAGACACTTTACAGACGATCTTTTCAAGTCTGGTTATCTTACAATGCTCTTTTTTAACTATAGAATCGTAGATAAATGAAGTACAGAGCTATATCGCGATTGGGCCACTTCGGTACCGTACGCCCTTGCCGTGGTCTATTTGGACCACGTTGGGTGGGATATACGAACTACGCACCCAGACTTTTTGAAAAATCAGTTCAGTTCAGTTGTTTTGTTTGTTAGCATGAAGCGGAAGAAATTAGAAAATACGAAAGAAAGTGCTCACTCAAAGCGTCCAACAAGAAAACTGTCGGACCTCTTCGAAATCTGGCAGAAATCTTCAGATCTGGGCGATCTTCAAAATTTCTCTGATCGTCTCAGCTCCAGCACCGAATCTGACCTGAAATTTATTAGCGAACAACATGCAGTTGCCTTTCTGCGGCATTACCAGTGCACACTCTCTACACAAGATCAACGAATTTTGTTGATTCTGCAAAAGTTGGAGCACACGCACAAGTCGCTCAATCTAGCCAAGCTCTCTCCAATAATCTGGGGCAACTTTGCCGCTCTCAAATACCAAAATCTCCAGTCGTTAGGCGCCGCCTTATGGAATCGTCCCAGTTGCGACGAAGTGATTGATAATTTGGACTCGAAAACTCTTTGGAATTCGCTAATCCACTTGCCCCTCGAGCTAAAACAGTCAGAAATCGTCGATTTTGGGCAGCAGACCACTGTAATCCAGTACGATCCACGATTCGTCTTGCCTTTATTGGCCAGTCTGACGGTAGCTGAGAATGAACTGACGTATAGAAAGTTCGTCGATTCCAATTGTTTGGCCTTTTCGTTTGCGTGTCTGAGTCTGAAGGAAGATTATCTGAGACAGTTGGCTTACCTGGTTTTGTGGCAGTTCTTGGGTCATCTGAACTCGGTGGCCGCTGGAACCCAGAGTTTTGCTGAAAAATCGCAGATTATCTACTTGCTGTCTTTGGTCAAGAATAGTGTAGAGACAAAGAGCCAGAGATTGGCTTGTGGTGAGCTTTAAAAATTTTTCTAAGAAAATGTTATGGTCTAGTTATTGCCTTTTTTCTCAAGGGGTTTTGACGGTTGCGGATTTTGGCAAAATCTAAATGTGTTCTCTGCCCTTGTTGTTGACCCTTTGTACCATACATGTAACAGGGGGGTCTGCCCCCCACCCGACTTAGGCCAGACCCCCCCGGATGGGGATCCCCCGAGACGATTTCGCCGACCCCCCCTCCGATTTTTCTGGCAAGTAAATTTTTCAGCAAATTTTTGCAATCTTTTAGAATTTCAGACAAAAATTGCCAAAATCGCCTGCAAAACAGCTCTTTTTAGCTGTATTTCAGCCCAAATTAGCGATTTTTGGCGATTTTTAGCCCAAAAATTGCGATTTTTCCGATTTTTGAGCGTTTTTAGTGCCCTACCCCGTCCCAAAATTTTGGCTCAGACCCCCCCGGCCGGCGCCAGACCCCCAACCCCCCTCTCCCATCGACGGATGACCTGTTACATGTATGCTTTGTACACAGAAATGGGGTAACATTTCGGCTGATGGTGGGAAATTTTGAAATCCTGAGGCTGAGGGTAGCGTGTGGCTTTTGGGGGTTGAGAGGATGATAAGCCAAAAAGTCCAATTTTTGACCAAAATAAACGTTTTAGGCTTCTTTTTAGCTTAAAATAAGCTATTCTGAGCTCATTTACACCTAATCTAGGCATGCTTTTATCATAATTTTCTACAAAATTCTTCCTAAAAATTCCTGAGGGGGTGGTAGGTGAGAGCCTGATGGGAGTCAACCCGCTGAGCCCCCCTTTTGCCCATGTTTACAAATAAGCTATTCTGAGCTCATTTACACCTAGGCATGATTTTATAATTATTTTTTATACTAAATTCTTCCCAATAATTCCTGAGGTGCAGCAGCGGCCTGAGGGGGAGGTGGTAGGTGAGACCCTGATGGGGGTCAAGTCAACCCACTGAGACCCCCTTTTGCCCATGTTTACATGTACATAAAAGGCCCGAGTCGGGGAAGAGGGTTACGTTTGCTTGCCTGATAGGTTTGTGGAATGGTTCAAGAAAGATTATTATCGCCACCCATCTTTTTCGAGCTTTACTCGAACGGTTCGGTCTCGGCGTCTTTCTTTATCGGTCTGGCTCAAATTTTCAACATTTATTAACAAGACAACTTGCCACTTGGCCTAGAATGTGCAAGTTAGGTGCAAAAGTTCCACCTCGTGCTAGTTTTATGACTCGAAAGCTAAGAATCAGAATCATTCTTAGGAAAGTCACATTTTGGCATGTTTTGAAATTCCCCAATTACAGTAGCCCAGAAGGAAAGGAAGAGAGTTACCATCTGAATATGTTATGACCAAATGTCATCCCTATCATTTTCGCAGGTATCAAAGCGATTGCGCGGCAGATTTGAATTTGCCTAGACCACCACGATTTTCACTTTTTCGAGCACATTTTTTTCCTAGTTCGAATTTTTGCATCAAATTCACGGAACTGTTCGGTAATAAGTCGTGAAAATTTGAGCCAAATCGATAAAGAAAAGACTGGGAAGGGAACCAACTGTTTGAGTAAAGATCGAAAAAGGGGTGGATGTTTTTTTTACCTTTTTTACTGTATCTTCTCGTATTTCAGTGATCACTCACTTTCTGGCGCGGGTCTCCAAGCTAATGCTGCACCCGGAAGATTGTGTCTATTCGGTGCTAAACACCTTTCTGTTGCTTAAGCCCGTGTTGGACTTGGAAAATGTACCCGAGCTCTACAAGTTGTTCAACAGTTCCTCAAGCGAACACTTTCAAAGGGAGAGACACTGGATTTTACAGTTGATTGCCGAATCACTCCGAGAACCTTTGGACTACCATCTCCTGCAGAAACGGTAGCTTTCGGGTTTCGCTACATGGGCCGAAAAATCCGTAGGCGGTCTGTAGATCTCGGGGGGGGGCCTCGGAAAAAGTCCAAAAAACGCCTATTTTGAATTAAATAAACGAAGATTTTCTCCCTCCGGGAGGGGGACGGCCGGCCGAGGGCAGACATGGGCAAAGGGGGGGGGCTGAGGGGGGGTTGGCCCCCCATCAGGCTCTGATCTACCCCCCATCAGCCGGCCGCTACCCCCCATCAGGAATTTTTGGGAAGTATTTTGTATAGAAAATTATGATAAAAAATATGGCTGGATTAGGTGTAAATGAGCTCAGAATAGCTAATTTTAACTTATTTTAATGAAAAATAAGCCAAAAAACCCTGATTTTCGCCAAAAATCGGACTTTTTGGCTTACCACCCCCTCAGCCCCCCATCAGGCGCTCCTACCCCCCATCAGCCACCCATCAGGAATTCAAAATTCTACCCCCCATCAGCCGAAATGCTAGCCCATGTCTGGCCGAGGGTGTGGTCTTGACCGGCGATGGGGGATAAACCCCCCTTACCCCCCCGCGGCCCATGCATGCTTTATGCGAGAAAGATTTTGACTTTTCGGTTAAAAACAGGATGATTTTGCGTTTTTTTAAAATTTGAGGTGCCATTTCTTTGAGACCTTTGATTTTTTTTAATTTCGGCTTTAAAATATCGAAACTACTGTAATTGCTAAGCAGTAGTAAATTATCGACACTTTTATGTGCACTTCTGAGAAAATGGTAGTGATAGCAATCAGAATTGTTGCCTAAAACAAAGATTTTAGGTGATTTTTTACTGATAGTCTTTAGCGTTATTGCATGGAATTTAGCAGGTTTGCTTAGAAGAGTTCCGGTTCCGGCACACTTCAGCACCGGAACCGGATGGGAACTGCCAGCCAGACAATTTTTCCGCCCCCCCCTCCGGTTTCCGCCCCCTCCGGTTTTTCTGGAAAGTAATTTTTTGAGCTAATTTTTGCGATTTTTTTGCAATATCGGACACAACAATTGCCAAAATCGCCTGTAAAACAGCAGTTTTAGCTGTCTTTTAGCTCAAATTAGCGATTTTTGCCGAAAATTTTTTTGCGATTCTTGAGCATTTTTAGTGCCCAACCGGCTCCCTAGAATTTGGGATCAGACCCCCAGCCGGCACTTGACCTCATTCCCCCTCCCCTTCGGCGGATGACCTGTTACATGTATGGATAGACCATTTCCAGCCATATGGAGCGATTTTTGGTCTAAAAATTCATGTTTTATTGTATTCGATCTCCAAAAACGATGTATACCTTACGAACATACTTTATAAGATATAGCAGAAGAGGTGGGTTTATCTTTTTATCTTCCAGCCGAAACTTTCTAAAAGCAAATTCTGGGGATGGGTTGAGTAAATAGGCGCAAATTTTAAAATCGTCGTTTGGACTAAAAATCGCTAACATTGGCTCTAAAATCGCTGATTTAGGCGAATTTGTTGCTTTGTTTGTACAAAGCGGCCGTCCAAAAATTTCGTACCCCCTCTCCATTGGTAATGGGTCGTCGTAATTTCCTACCCCCATGCCCTAATTACGTAATAATTTGGCTACTCCCGGCCCTGAATTTCTAAATTTTTCGGAGGTTTACAGTAGAAATTTTTACGTTCTCCATTTTACGAAATGTGAAAATTTTTGCTATGCAAGATTGTATAGTACTACTGCAGTTTGGCTTACTGAAAAGTACAGTCTATGCTTCCCTACCGTAATCAGTAGTAATGATTTCGTGGAACCCTACCCCTCGCCCTCAGGCCATTACGTAATTTTTGGAATGCCCAAAAAGGGATGGGTGCTGCTGGTCTATACATGTGTTAGGGGGTTTGGGGGTTACCCCTAGCTGAAAAGCCAAACCCCCTCTACACTCCGACCCAAAAATACAAGTACCAGTAGTGGCTCCAGTACTAACAAACTGACTCAGAAAGCTCTAATTTTTAGCTTAAAAATTCGCTTGAAATGAAAAACTTTTGGAAACCGTGTTTGGTGTTTCCGCCGCTGATATTTAAGAGGAATCGGTGTTTTTTGAACTACTTCTTATCGTTTTTTTCTTGTTTCTAGTTGCAAAATGCTATTTGGCAGCTTAAAATAGTGATTTTTAGCGCCCTTACTGAGAAAAACGTGCTAAAACGGATTTCCAGGCGTTTTGCAGGTTTTTCAGATTTTAGATCCCCCTGGGCGAAATCCCCACCTGACTGAAGACCCCTCCCCGACGCCAGCCGGGACCTGTTACATTATGTGCTGTAACAGCTCCGGGCCGACCTGGGGGAGGCCGGTAGGGGGTTTTCCTTAGGTAGAGTCGAGGGGTTTCGCCTAGAGAGGGTCCAAAATTTTAAAATTGCTCCAAAACGCCTGGAAATGCGTTTTTAGCACGTTTTTTCCAGTAAGGACGCCAAAAAGCGTTATTTTAAGGTGTAAATTATCGTTTAGAGCTAAAAACAAGCAAAAAATGACAAAAAGTGCTTCAAAAAACCGATTTCTCTTACATATCAGCAGTGGAAACGCGAAATTCAGTTTCCAAAGGCTTTTCAAGCGAATTTTAGGCTAAAAATTAGTGATTTGTGAGCCAGTTTATTAGTACTGGAGCCACTACTGGTACTTGTATTTTTGGGTCGTGGGGTCCCTTAACCTGTCTCGTGGGGTGAGGGGGGTTTGTTCTTTCCAAGAGGGGGTACTACATGTATGTGCCAGACCCCTTCTGTTACATGGCCTCCCTGTGCCCTCCTCTAGATCCGTTTATAATTAATTAGAAACCAGCGCAAATTAATTATTTTAGGCACGGTTTCAAGCTGTTTCTTTCCTTTTTCGACTGTCCATTCTCGGACCAGCGCAGTCGGTCTCTGATTCTTCGCATCCTAAAGTCGGCTTGTGCTCTCGCATCTCCTTGTATGGACTTGTTACGCAATCAAAATCTGCTGGGCTGGCTCGGAACCACCTCCACTTCCGGTCGGTTGACCAATTGGGAGTTGGGATTTCTGGGCGACCTTACGGCTCAGTGCTGGAAGAGCAATCAGCAAAATGTGGACTCGACGCTTCGAGCGTCGTTTGTTGTTTGTGCCTGTCTGATTAGAAGTCACGAACTGTTTGACTCGGTTGGTTCGGCTAGATATTTTGTGAATGATTTGGATAGGATTTTGAACGATTGAATGGCCAAGTAAAATTAGATTGGTTTAGCTGGCACGGTTGTTCGTATACATACATTGTATGTACAACAGTGAGGCACTTAAAAAGCCGTTTATGGTCCTAGTGGTCCCGTACATGGTGCCGGCACCAAGGCTAGTGGCAACATAAGACGGTCTCCGAATGTGGGACTACCATATGGTGTCGGTACCATCCTTAAGGCCTACGATCAGACTCGAGGTCCATTTCGCTACCCCCGTGATTCGTCATCTCTGACGTTGCCTTCTTTCACATTCAGCCACTCCTAGCCATGCTGCTGGGTGCCGGCGTGTCGATGCCATGACTCTGACAGCTCCCGACGGCCGCCGGTGCCAAATATGCCAGAGGGCTCCCAGCATAGTTGGTCTCTCAGACAGCTTCTGACATCGTAGATCTTCTTCCCAACGCGGCATGCTTTGGAGCGGCTTCGGTGCTTAGGCAGATCCAGTCGGTTCCCATTTTACCTACTAGCTGTAACCAGCTTTCGGTGGCCTGGGTGGAGCTTTGCGTCGACCACCAACTCTTTGCGGCTAGAAACTTGCCGCGCCGAGAGGATGAGCGCACGAGTCGCGCGGTGCGGCCTAAACCACTACACCAACTGTGCCGGCGTGCCCGTGCCATATACAGTCAAACCTCGCAAATGGAACATCGGACTGTGCACGTACGTATGTATAGTGTGTATAGTGTAAGTTAGTCTTTTGTTACTGATGTAGTTTACAAAACGACTGAATTCGATATTACTGCTAATTTCTGCCAATTGGACAATCAAACTTTGTAAAAGCCAAAAGTAAAAGTATAAGCCTTTACTTGAATGAATTTAGCAAGACAAAAATTGAAACCTTTATTTGATTGAAATTATCGACCTATTCATTCATGCATGACTGACTAGCCAACACAGTATCACAAACAAAAACAGAACTCCCTCAAGCTGGGGTGGGTTTTGTAAATGCAGTAGGAATTATTTTTGTACATATTCTGTCTGAGAACAGAGCCCTGCACAATATAACTGTCACCAGTCTGGTTCAACACAGCCTCAAACAATCCATTCCCAGGAGAGGTCAGAATCTGCAGTTTGAACCTGCCTTTCACCTCTTCACCCTTCCAAGCCTTGACTACAGTGTCGAAAACAATCTCCGAGCACTGGCTGAGGTTGAACAGAAGACCATTGATCTCTTTGACTATGGCTCTGCCCATGTCAAGCAACCTGACATCTTCTGACACATCGATAGGTTGAAAGTTCTCTTCGCAGAAACAAAATTCGTTTGGAATTCCAGCGTCAGAGCAAGTTCTCTGTCGTAGAATTGGTCTTAGTAAACTCTGAGGCTGAGGCGCTTCTATGTTCAGAGAAGAAAGGTTTTGTTGCTGCTCCACTTGATCGAAGCCTTGGGTCTGGAGATGCAGAATGTCGTGTAGAGTGGCATAGATGTCGTAGTGACTCACAAGCTTCTGCAAGAGCTACGTAAAGTACCGATTGCCTCAGCAGTAATCAGTGTATAGCAGTCAGTCAGTCAGTCAGTCAGTCAGTCAGTCAGTCAGTCAGTCAGTCAGTCAGTCAGTCAGTCAGTCAGTCAGTCAGTCAGTCAGTCAGTCAGTCAGTCAGTCAGTCAGTCAGTCAGTCAGTCAGTCAGTCAGTCAGTCAGTCAGTCAGTTGGTCGTTCATTCGTCTGTTCATTCATTCATTCAGAAACACTCAGCCACCTCAGCATTATCCCTAAGGATGCTAAGCATCTGTGGATACTGATTTCTGAGTAGTTCAGGTAGTGCAATAGACAGCAAAGGCATCATTCCTTCAGCCTTGCCCAAGTCAGTCTCTAGAATCTTGCTGAATCTCGGTCCATGATCACCCATCACAAACACAAACGCCCTCTTCAGTATATGATAGTGCGTTTCGAGGAACTCAGCAAACTGGTAATCAACATAGGCCAGATTCTCAAGTATGTCATGCGCGAGGCAGTTGTTCCAGAAAAGGATGAACTTCGGTCTTCCAGAGTCATATTTGGTCAGGAACTGATGCAAGTAGTTGAAGCAGATTGCAAATTTGGTCTGGTTATGGAAACAACAATCGTCATAGTCATCAGGCTTGCCAGGCAGGTCTTCGGAGGCCAGCCAAAACAGCCTGCAAATAGTGATTTAGCCAAACCGACACCTTCCAATTACTGAGCCTTGCCTATGTCTGTGATCGGTGGGCTTAAGTTTGAAACCCTTTGAGAGGTAGGTAAAAACGTAGTTTTTTGAGTCTTCTACATCCAATGTTAGGTATCCCGACGAGGCGTATCTCTTCCAAATGATGTCCCAGTCATCAAAGTAGCCAGTAGTCAAGTTGTCGTGATAATTTCGATGATTCTTGCCTAGAGCACATTGATGTTCAGGTTCTTGCATGTGGCTAGGGGGGTTAGCCCCAGGCCCGATATTGGGGAACCCCCACCCCAGCCCCCTTCCGTGGTGTTTCTGGAACGGTGAAGCCGTATTTTGGGTTGAAAAGTCAAGAATTCAGGGCGCCCAAATACAAACGACCAAGGTAGGGTTTCAAGACTGTTTTCAATCCCAAATTAGGGTCTCAGAAAGGCTAAACAGGGTTTCTAAAGCTCATGTGCGCATACAGTAGCTTGTAATCTCTGAACGCCACTCTGTCTTTGTTCATGTGGTGGGGTATTACAATTTGAACTAGGATTTATTATCTCGACGCGAAAAATAAAGCAATCGTAAGCTACGTAAACTACGCCGGCGATCTTAGGCAGCGCTCAACCTGAATGTCAGTCAATGCTGCAGGGAAATATAGACAAAGAAGAAAAATCTTTATATCGGATTCAATCCGAGGAGGAATTGAGCTGGTTGAGGAACGAATTATTGCATTCGCATAAAAAAAGTCATTTTGCACTTTAGTAGCAGTCCAAAACCCTGCTTTGAGCTCAAAAATGTCGTTGAAATCCACTTTTGGTCACCAAAAAAGTCCTGAAACCGCAATTGGACATAGTGCTGAAATCCTATTTGGACCTGAAACCCCCAGCCGAAAACCCAGCTACATGTATGGCTGGAACTACTGTTGTTTGGGTATGTGATTTTTAGGAATTGGTTCTTTGGGTAGGTAGGCCCAACCGGATCGAAATTTTCCACAGGAACCGGACTTGAACGGGAATACAGCAAAATTTTTTTTGGGAACGCTAAAATTCACCGCAAACACTTTTCCTGTGAAAACACACAGCAGTATGTTCAATTCAACAACAAACCAATATCTGTAATTCAATGTTAGCAATTGTTAAATGAAGGTTTTTGCAAATTTTGTGGTTTTTTGATCATAAAGGGTGCATCAAAAATATAACAACATATCATTTTGCTGGCATTTCCGAAATATGTTGATCAATTAAGCTCAAATTTCGAAAATAACTTTTAAATTCAGGAACTTTTGTTTGTTTTAACAAGTTTAAAAACTTTGGTGTATAGGATAGGCTGTTGAAAGTACATATGTACGTAGTGTGCAATTTAAGTTATTCTGCGTACGTATTGTAGGAGCTCCTGTTTAGTCCTCATCTACATAGCACGTTTTACACTTTGTCTGACTGGCTACGACTGTGACTGACTGGCCTACTTTTTCTTATCTCTTGCTATTCACTCGTGCCTCTGTGTAAACCTGCTGTACGGTCTGTTTAGTAAAAAAAAACACTCGCTACACCTCGCTACATAGGCTTCACCAAATCCTGAGAAATTGAAGCATGAAATTGCTAATTTCAAAATCAGATAATGTAAAATTTGTAAGTTTTCTTTTTGCTCTCATTTTCACAAATACCTGAAATTTGGGGAATATCTGCTAAAATGCGGGGAATTTAATATATGAAAGTTTCATCCATGGAGAATGATGCTGGCTTTAGAAAATGCAGCATTTGGAAGTACTGTTTCCCAGTTAATATATTTTCTAATTAACTTGCTATTTACTTGCTTGTAATTGTCACAAATTTTATTTACTAGCTAGACACTCCAATTTAAAATTTAGTTTGTTATTAACTTACTATTTGCTAGAAATTTTTATCTATTTGCTATTAATTTGCAAGAATTTGCTACAAATTTTCCCTCAACCAAATGATGCCAACTGAGGGTCCAAACTAGTCAATGGTCAAAGAAAAGCAACAAGAATCAAACCAAGCAAGAAGGCCATGGCCTGGTGGTAACTGTTGGATCCAATTTTGGTCATTCCTTTCAGCGTGACCACATTGTAGAGTTTCTGCAGAACTCGCAGCGACTTTGGGCAGAATCTAATGAAGTTCATCCTCGAAGTGGCATCGAGAACCAGCAGAAGAACATGAAAACGCTTGTCCCAGTTTGATTGCGGCAGCACACGATCCAGTTCTGTCAGTCTGGTCAAGTTAGGCACGATTTGGGAATGCATCTTGAAGTAGACCCTCTTTGATGTAGTTGCTGCATAGCACTGCACAAGAGGAAACTCGCAGTCCACCTGGGTACCTTCCGTCTGAAATTCTCAGATTGAATTGCAGTGGAAAACAGAAAGTCACATGATGTACCAAGTTCACGATCACCACTTCACGAGCAACTTTGATCGAGTTGTCACTGTTGCCTCTGTACATACACTTGTATGTGCAGTAGATCAGTCCTGAGTAGTCAGTGGAAATGCGCTTTTGGTCGAAAATAACCGAGCCATTCTCAGTTAAGTGGCACCAATTGGTGAAATCCTTCAGGCAAATGAGAGTAGGGGCGACAGGGTTGATTCTACGCGCCAGCTCAGGCTCCCACGGGTCCCAGTCAAAGTTGTTGCACACCTAAGCTTTTCAAATTTTGAACCCAGCTGTGCCTTTGATTCAATCAAACCTGACTTACCTTCACTCTAGCTTTCTTCGATAGTCTGTAAAGCTTGGACCATTCTTGCAGGCATATCAACCACCAAATGAGCATTAAGAGGCAGCCCAGGCAACAGCAGGTCAGCAGGATTCGTAGGACCGTCATACGTCCCCTCATGTCTCTAACAAAGCGGCTCAACATAGTAGTACCATTGATTTGGTCAGGGTTCCATTATCTCTGTTCGTAATACAGAATGCTGCTGAAATAAAGCCACACTACCACCGTTGGTGAGTTTGACCTACTACTGTATGTCCAGGGCGTGCCAAAACCAACCCAGCAACCGCAAATCTCAACTGATTTGAACAAATCTTTTTGAAAGAAAGTCAAATAAGTTCTTGAAAAATTGGTTAACTTTGAATTAAAGACACTCTGCCTAGCTTCGGACATATTTGCCCTCTAAGTGAAACTAGATTTTGCCAATGATCAAGAGCGATTCCGTTGCACAACTTCGACGTTCAGAGAGGGGGGTGGGGTGGTTGGTTGAACGTCGGAAAACGTCGCACTCGCAGGGGGTTGCGGTTGGTATCAAAAACGTCGACGTTTTTAGGGCCTAAGAATATTTTGTCCGCAGCTTTATATTACAAGGAAAACTCAACCCAGTTCAGGTTTCCAACATACATGGGCCGGGGACTGGAACCCCCTCTATATATTTTTATTTATTTTAGAATTCCGTAGCGTTATTCAAAAGCTACGGATTGGTATAAAATAATACAGATTTGAAGAAGGTGTAGGTTTTTGAGAAAATTGACTTTGAACGAACAAAACTGGCAAAAATACAGTATGGACAAAAAGGCAGCTTTTTGTACATTCAAAGTCAATTTTCTCGAAATCCTAAGCATAAATCTTGAATATTTTATACCAAAATGTAGCTTTTGAATAGCGCTATAAAATTCTAAAATAAAAAATATGTATACGTAGAGGGGGTTCAGGAGGGCGAAAAACATTTTTATCAAAAACAATTTTGGACTAAAAATTCTTAATCTACTCGAAAAGTTACCTAAAAGCCCCAATTTTTAAGTCTCAATTACGATTTAAAGGCTAGGAATCGTTTACGACATTTTCAAGCACACTGAAAGTTGGCGATTTTCCAGGTTTTGTACATTCAAACAGAATTTTCTCAAAAAACCTACCTCTCATATCTTAAATATATTATACCAAAATGTAGCTCTTGAATAGTGCTACGAAATTCTAAAATAAAAATATGTCTAGGGGATCCCCCCAGCTACACTACACCTAACCCAATACCCCTAGGGGTACGCACCAGTATAGGGCACGTTCCGGAGTCGTATAGTCATAAGAAAGTTAATTAATTAATATATAGTCCGTTTCTGACCTTCCCTGATTCCCCCAGTTACACCTAACCCGGAATGCCTTTTAAACGCGTTTTTGAAGGCAAATTTTCCAAGATTTTCTTACACCAGGCATTTTTAAAATTTTAGACCCCCTTCCGAAATCCTGGATACCCCACTATTGAGCTGAGCATAGATTTATGCAGGAAGAAGAAGAAATATAGAAATAGACAACATATAAATAAACAACAGATAAAACGAGACAACGCACACAAGAAAGAGAAAAGTAACGGAAACGAATGCAAAAATTTGCATAGAGAGTAGCAAACGATGACTATTCATCATATCCCCTTATGCGGAGGCAGGAACCATTACCTTTTATCTTATTACCGAAGGTAATACAAGAAGAAGAACATATTGTATTACCTCACGTATTGTATTACCTTTAACAAGTTCTTGCCTAAACTTATTACTCTGAGTTAATGGAACCTTCTAGTAGAGTGCGAACAATACCTAAAAAACCCAATACCCCAATACCCAATACCCAATACCAATACCTGAGACCCCCAATACCCCAATACCCAATACCCAATACTTGCATAGCTGGGCCAAAAAAATCATTTCAGTGGACAGGTACATTCTAGTTGTGTACACAAGATTTTTGGCACTGCAATTAAAATTTTTAAGAGGCTGGTTGGGCCGCTGCTCAAGCAGGGCGAGAAAATTTTGAAAAATTAGCCGTTCAGAAAGCATTTAGAAGCCGTTTTAGTCGTAAAATTAGCAGAAATTGACAGTTTTGGCACTTAATACTTCGTAATTCAGTCCTGTTTCTTACTTCCGGCGATTTTTTTCCTAGCTCGGCCGAAAATTGTGTGCACCACCGCAATAGCCATGGGCACGGTACTGGTACATTTCTAATGTCACCATTTATTTTTTAGATAAGAACAGAGAAATGAATTACTGGTGTAGCGCTTAGAAAAGCGTACACTTTAGGAAATTCTACTAACGTTTAGTTGATACTGTAGACCGTCCATAAACGATGAGGGGGAAGGGGGTCGGCCGAAATGCGACGATAGACGACACACCAGGAGGGGGTGGGGTTGGAAAAAAACGACGTCGCTTTTTTCGGAATTTTAGGAAACTTTGATTGTATTATTTTCAATTTAAGTACATTTGCCCGAGTACGCTACCAAAGGTTTCTACAATGCAGAAAAGCTTCCCAGAGTGGTTGTAGGGATTTATTCCATTGATTGCGCAGTATGCTAACAAGAAAACATGACAGTTCTGTATGTACTGCACTTTTATCAGGGGGAGGTAAACCGAAAACGACGTCATCTAATTGAGGAAGGGGTCCCCTAGAAACGGCGCAAGGCGATTTTGGGGGGAGGGGGCTCCGAAAAATCGGGATTTTGGAACGACATCGTTTATGGACGGCTCCTTAACACGAAACCAGCTTACTAAACCGAATCATCGATCAGCTTTTTCGATTTTTTCAGATCAATTTTTCAGGTCAACATCGATTTTTCTCCATATTTAATTGTCCAATTTAGTATTGGGTATTGGGGGGTAAAAACCCCAATACCCAATACCCAATACCCAATACCTGGAAAACACCCCAATACACCCAATACCCAATACCCAATACCCAATACCAGTTCGCACTCTACCTTCTAGCCCTGTGTGAGCGGACGGAATTTTTTCAGCAACTTCTAACTTATTGATATTACCTTTAGAACTTATTTCTTTCCGTATTGGTTCGTAGTAATAACTTTTTGACAATAAGTTTTGGTAATACAATAGGGTGCCGCTCATATCTTGCCTCCGCATAAGGGGATATCCACTGATTCGTCTGCTGTTTATGTTGGCTTATTTACATCTGGCTGCGCAGCAATGCGCTATGCTACGCATTTCTTGCAGCATTTCAGTATTCCTGCATGTGCGTATTATTTATTATTGCACTTTTAGGAGACTGGCGAAAGGATAAAAATAGTGGTTCTGTGTGCGTTTTTTTGTAGTTATATAAAACAATTATTTATTAAACTACGAAAAACAGTTTGATAACACAAATTCATTGATTTTTTCTCTTTTCAAAACAACTTTGGATATGTTAATTGCTTGTAATTAAGCTAGGAAACAGTGCTTCTGGCTTAAAAGTCGATTACATTATAATACATGTCTGCAACACGAATACGCAATACGCGAACAGATTTTTTCATAAACCACAGTAGTACGAATAATATTAAGGTTAATATTAAGTACAGCAAAAAAGAGTTTGCAGTAAAATCGATGGTAAATACTAAGTAATTTTACTTTTCCCAGACAACACACAAGTACGATACAAAGTGTACATATGCAATGAATCAGATATATACGGTTACTCTCCAGCTTTTAATCAATTTCCAGAAATCCGGACCTCCTAGGCAGGCCCCGGATATTTTTGGATTTTAGTAAGGCGTTTTCATTTTACATAGTACCAGCTCATTGGCTATACTTTCTTTCAACACTTTTCAAATTCGTCAAGTTATTTTCCGCACCGTTCTGCAATTTTTGATTCAAAACCACTCAAAGAAGGTCGATTCAAGATAGTCTCCAGGGCTTCTATGGCATTATCATAGCAAACTACCACTACTACAGTCAGGCACTTAGCGCCGTTTATGGTATTTGTACCTGTACCGGTACCGCTCCAATCAGATTTTGTACCATATATGTTGGTGGTAGTGGTACCGGCACCATATAATATGTATATATATACTATATATATAGCTTATTCAGTTTGAATTTGGTTGGTATGGTTTGGCATGAATTTTACATAGTACAGGCTGGCGCCTAGGGGCATCATATATAGTGCCACTAGCCTGGATACATACATACAGTATATACAGTATGGTACGTATACATGCATGTATATATGGTACGGCATAATATGGTGCCAGTATCTCATAAACGACGTTAAGCGCCAGCCTGTACTACAGTGGGAAAATATCGAAATTTTTAAAACATATTAACATAACTATACATATATGTTTTTCGCCAATCAAACATATAAATAACACATATAGTTATATGTTTCTGAAAATTGAATATGCACATATTTTTAAACATAAAACATATTTGTGTAGAAGTCGTTTATTCACTTAAATTTTGTCTTAATTTTCGATAATTCAAGCTTGAGATTCTGAATTTCCTGTTCCTTTCCTGAATCTCACCACAGACGCAGACAAACTTTGAATTTGGTAGGTATCCCTGACCTCTACTCACACTTTAGCAATACGTACTGTACGTACTGTACTGGTTCGTCTGGGGTGAACAGATGCTCTCCATGTGTGGGCACCTTGGGCTGCGACTTGGCGGAATTGAGGCAGGCACTGCATTGACGCACAAATTCCTCGCTCTCAGTAGCCATTCCCGGCCACCAATAGCATTCGCGGAGTTTGCGTTTGTAGCGGACGATTCCCGGATGTCCCTCGTGGGCTTTGCTGAGTAGTTCGCGCCGGAGGAGACCCGGCACAACGATCTGGCTGTTATTTCGCAACACCAGCCCTGTGCGGTCCTCAACCGATAGCTCATCTTTCACCGTATTGTACGGCAAGTTGCGCAGCTGGCTGGGCAATTTGGCTCTGGTCGGCCAACCCTCCAGGCAGTACTGCTTGACTTGGCTCAGCACTGGGTCGTCCTTCATCGCTTTGGCGATTTTCCGGTCTGAGAACTCCAATTCTCTGATGCAACGGATCGCTCCATTCGATGCAGAGTCGGTCTGCAGTCGAGACAACACATCTGCCATGTAGTTGTTGCCACCGGCCAGGTACTGTACCTCGTAGTCGAATACGTTGAGTCAGTGCACCCAACGTTCGAATTTCTGCGATTTCCTCTGGTTTGTCTGCTGGTGCAACAGAGCTTGCAGTGCTTGGTGGTCGGTCCAAAGCGTGAAGTGTCTGCCGAGCAAGTATTTCTCCCAATACTCGCAGAAAAACATCGCCGCATAGGCCTCCTTCTCGGTGGTGTCCCACTTCCGTTTGGTTCCATCCAATGTGTGGTGCCCGAACGCGACTGGAAATTCCTGGCCGTAGTGCACCTGAGACAGCATCCCACCAATGCCATAACCAGACACATCGGTAGTGACAAAGGTCTGCCTTATGGGATGAAACATCTTCAAGTGTAGTCCCTTCGGTCCGCAGAGCAACGTTTTCACTTGTTCGAACGCCTCCTGAGTCTCCCGACCCCACACGAACTTCGTGTTAGCCCGTGTGAGTGCTCGAATCGGTTCCAGCTTGTCGCACAGTGAGGGCACGAACTTGCTCAAGTAGTTGACTGCGCCCAGGAAACTCTGCACATCTTTGATGTTTTTAGGTGGTGCCATCTGCCGCAGGCTCTCCAGCTTGTCTGGATCCGGCCTGACACAACCTTTGCAGATTACGTGGCCCAGGAACTTGACTGACGATTGAGCGATGACACACTTCTGCAGGTTGAGACGGAGGTTCCTCTCATTCAGCCGTTGTAGTACCTGCTTCAAGCTGTTGTCATGCTCCAGCCGGTTTGCCCCATACACCAAAATGTCATCGATGTAGGGCTGGCACCCTGGCACACCTTCTAGCGTTTCGTGTACCAGTTTCTGGAACACTGCTGCACTGTCCTTCAAGCCCATGGGCAGCTTCTTGTAAGCGTAGTAGCCCCATGGCGTGGCAGTTGTCGTCAGCAGCTGGCTGTCCTCATCCAACTCCGCGTTGAAGTACCCCTTCAGTAGGTCGATTTTGCTGAAGACTTCCGCCTTACTGAGTCTGTTGTACAGCAAATCGTGGATGTTAGGCAGCGGGTACAGCACAGGATCGATGTCTTTGTTGAGCGGGCTCAGGTCACTGGTTATTCTGACTGAGCTGGGCTTGTCCGGCTTCTCGACAACGACCATGCCGTGGACTCGATCGGCATGCTCAACTTTCTCCCAGATGCCTTGGCGCTCCATCAGCTCGACGGCTTCTTTGGCTCTCTGCTCATAGCGCACTGGAATCGATCGTACAGGCTGTTTAGGTGGCGCCGTTGCGCCTGGCTTGAGCCGAATTCGGTGCTTGAAATCTGGATATGTGCCGACTTCCTTTTTTGTCAGGTCGGGCATCTCTGTCAGCAGTGACAGCAACCCTGCTGTCTTCCAAGTCTCCAGCGCGGTTCGCTGTGAGGCTTGGTGGCCAGTTTCCGGTGGACAACTGGCTGTAGCTGCTCCCGGTTCAGGTTGTTGCACAGCTGCGCATCTGGGTTTGTCCTGGATGGTGGCGCGATTCGAATCCACATCGATGTGCACCCCTCCCAGTGCACGCAGCGCGTCCATGCCCAGTGTATTGTTGCATCGATTTCCAAACACATACACTGGCACGGCCGCCGATCGTTCTTGTAACGAAAGCTGCGCCCTGAATTGTCCTCGGTTAGCGATGACAGAGCTGTCGAAATTCGTGAGCCGACCAGCTGGCTTGACAGGGGCATGTCCAAAGCACTTACGCCATGTAGACTCCGTGATTCCCGTGACATCTGAGCCGGTGTCGACCAACATCCGCAGTACATGGCCCGATTGGCCCTTGTCTGGTGTAAGCAACACCTGACAGTGTACCGAACGCTGTAGACTTCTGACTGAGGCTCGTCCTCCTTTGGTGACGTCCCTCACGCGAATGGCTCGATTCCTCTGGTCGGGTGGGCCCGATCGGCACTTTTGCGCAAAGTGGCCCACTTTGCCGCAATTGTGGCACTGCTGTCCTTTCGCTGGACACGATTCGGCTTTGGCTCTGTGGCCATGTCTGCCACAAGCCGTGCAGGTATCTGCTGCAGTTGACTTCTTCTCCGCTGGTGGTTTGTGGTCCTTGTGAGGCACAGAGGCAGGCGGCTTGCCCCCTCGCTGCACCTTCTTACTGGAACGTTGAGTCCATTGTTGACTGGCCGCCCCGATCTGCGCAGGTCGACTTCCCGCCAGTTTGGCAGCATCCTGGCGCCGTCTCATCCGCTTGTGCGATTTCAGCGAACCGATCGAGGTTGACTTGTCTCTCAGCCAATAACTTCTCCTGCGTCTCGCGGCAACTCATACCTTTGACCAACTGTATGGCCAACAGGTATTCGGTCAGGTCTGCTTCGGTGATCACGCCTTCGTTGACCGGGAAACTGCACTGCTGGATTAGCAGCCGCAATTCCCGGAGGTAGTCCGCGACAGGCTCTCTGGAATGTTGTGATCGTTGCAGAAAGTCGAAGTGAGCTCTGACCACGTTGGTAGGGCGGTGAAAAACACGTCTGGCCGCCGCTAGCAGGTCTGCGTAGGGAGTAGCTGGGTTGCTAAACTCCCGCTGGCTAGCCAGTTGCGACAATGCCGCTGCACCGATGTAGGAGTACAGGAACTTCTTCTTTTCCTGATCAGGGAGCTTGCCATCAGCAGGGCGGGTGGCGTCAACACTGTCTACGAATGCAGTGATTGGTTTCGATCCAAACCGTCGTCGCCACTGATAAATCTGTCGGTTGGTTGGTAGTTTTGTTGTCCTCTTCGTTGTATGGCTTGCTGCTGTACTAGTTGGCTGCGCGGATGCGGTGACTCTTCAAGCTAGCACACAGTCTTTATCCATACCAACGGCTACAACAAACTCGGCCGGACAGACTTATTATACACACTCTGTAGAGAGAGCAATTGGGACCGACCGCACACCAGCGTACACGGGAGAGAAGAGTGTAGATTGTAGGTACGGCTCAGTATGCGCTCGGCTTGGCTTTCTTTGTCCCTTTGTTCGCTGCCACATCCGTTCCCAGCCACTTGACCTGGTTGGCGCCAACAGACACAAAGCACACATGAAACTGGCGCGGCAATTACACATACAGACGCGTCCGGCCGACAGCATACACACAAGACCCAAACACATCATTTTATTTCACGGAAATATAGCGCTATGTTTTTGCTTTTGATTAAAGAAAAAAATCGAGAAAAAAAGGGGGAGATTTTGAGTTTTTGGGCCTTGAAAGTTAAAAATAAAAAAAAATTTCCTTAT
This sequence comes from Sabatieria punctata, assembly GCA_030248155.1. NCBI lineage: Eukaryota > Metazoa > Nematoda > Chromadorea > Araeolaimida > Comesomatidae > Sabatieria > Sabatieria punctata. Next base: position 87,119 of record JASANB010003733.1, read on the forward strand.
GATGGGTTGCACACTGTAAACAATGCAACTTCGTCAGTTTTGAATCGATTTCGGAGATCTTTGGCCCACATATTGTATTGTTCATCTTGCACATAGCGCACAAACCTGGTCCTGGTTGCCGCTGTTTAACATGAGTTTTATGCTTATTATTTTGATTATTATTTTCAGTTTCACAAACAATTTCTCGGTTTCATTTGATGTTTCCCATGATGGGCGTCCAAATTGTCTTTTTGAAAAGAATTAGAGCTGAAAATCGGGCGGGCCCAACCCAAGCAATGCCTAAGTGAAGGATAGTTGGAAACTTTTGCATTGAATGAACATTCTGCTTACTTGGTACTTACAAGAAGTAAGCATCAATTAGCATTGTGCACTATAACGAATATTTACAGAGACTGTTTAGACTCTGTTACTCTCGTTATTTGTTTTCTCCTTAAGCAATGCCGTGTAAGATTTGCGTAAGTGTGCATGTGAACAAACTAAAATAAACATTATTGATCCTAGCTGCTGTGGGATGGCGACTGTAAAACTCGTCATATCGACTCAACTATTGACGTATGCAAGCTATAGTCTGTTCAAAAAATATGCAACCTGGCGGTTTTTTGCGAATAACTTTTTGGAGACCTTGGGGCGAATTGAGCCTTATAACCAAAATTGTAGACAACGTCGAGCTCCGGCCTGAGGTAAATCCTAATCTGCGCTATGTTTGCTCTGAACACTAATTTGCGCAACGTCAAAAAATGAGCTTTTTTCCTAATTGCTATGAAAATTAGGTGACTATAGAATTCGATTCTTGGGTCCTTGGCGACTCCAATGATGCTTTCATGACGTGTCTAGTCCAAACCGATCGGGAGATATGGCTGGTCAAAGCATCGAAAAATCGTGAAAAACGGCGTTTTTCTGAAAATTTCACAAAATAGAGGGGGAAACATAGGCAGACTGACGGATTTGGGTGAAACTTCCTGAATCGATTCTGACACTTCCCGATCCTGAAAACCTCACCCTGATGCCGTAATTCGGTAAAAAATGCCATTTTTCACGATTTTTTCATAATTTGACCAGCCATATCTCCACATCGGTTTGGCCTAGACACATCAGGAAAGCATCATTGGAGTCGCCAAGGACTCAAGAATCGAATTCTGCAGTCATCTAATTTTCATCGCAATTAGAAAAAAGGTCATTTTTTGACGTTGCGCAAATTAGTGTTCAGAGGAAACGTAGCGCAGATTAGGATTCACCCCAGGCAGGAGCTCGACGTTGTCTACAACTTTGGTTAAGAGGCTCAAGTCGCCCCGAGGCCACCCAAAACAGTTATTCGCAAAAAACCGCCAGGTCGCTTATTTTTTGAACAGACTATAGTTTGCATATGTACGTATGTCAATAGTTGAGTCGAGATGACGAGTTTTACAGTCACCATCCCACAGCGCCCAGGATCAATAATGTTTATTTTAGTCTATTCACATGCACACCTACGCAAATCTTGCATGGCATTGCTTAAGGAGAAAACAAATAATGAGAGTAACAGAGTCTAAGCAGTCTCTGTAAATATTCGTTATAGTTCACAATACTAATTGATGCTTACTTCTTGTAAGTACCAAGTAAGCAGAATGTTTATTCAATGCAATAGTTTCCAACTATCCTTCACTTAGGCATTGCTTGGGTTGGGCCCGCCCGATTTCCAGCACTAATTCTTTTCAAAAAGACAATTTGGACGCCCATTATGGGAAACATCAAATGAAACCGAGAAATTGTTTGCAAAACTGAAAATAATAAAAAAATATGCATAAAACTCGTGTTAAACAGCGACAGCCAGGACCAGGTTTGTGCGCTATGTGCAAGATGAACATTACAATGTGTGCCAAAGGTCTCCGAAATCGATTCAAAACTGACCAAGTTCTGTTGTTTACAGTGTGCAACCCATCATAAGGAAATTTTTTTTGATTTTTAACTTTCAAGGCCCAAAAACTCAAATTCTCCCCCCCCTTTTTTCTCGATTTTTTTTCTTTAATCGAAAGCAAAAACATAGCGCTATATTTCCATGAAATAAAACAGTTGGGAACATGACTGTGTGGGGGTCAAATCGGTCCCGGAAGGGGTTCGAAAAAAAATTTTTTCATGTAATGCAGTCGAGTAGGGCATCGTTTGAAAGAAAATATTTTTCTGATTCTAAATATGCAATTCGCAAGTTCCTATGGTCATTTGGTCCCGAGTTATGACTCGAAATCTGTGAGAGGGTCGAAAAAGTGACCCTCTCAAGAATGGCCGGGAAGGTGATAAAATGGCTTTTTAGGTTAAATTATTCCAAAATACAAAATTTTAGCCAAATCGGAGACGAGAAGTTGAGATTTGTCCGGGAAGAGTCGACCCTTATATAAACCGGCTCTTAAACTCTCTCTCGCTGCCTCCTGCCGTGCGACTGGTAGCAGTCAGTTTGCGTGATAGTTAGGTGTATGTTCGCCTCCCTATATGTGGCGATAAACGTTGCTATTACCTACTGTGTTATATTGCCGCCTCAACCTTGGCGAGAACAATTAACCCCAAGTGACATACCGGTCAAGCAGCGTCAACAACAACCAACAACCCGCAAATTGATTAGTGGCGACGTGGTGCTGATTCGAGTCGACGTGGACCCATTCAGAATGACTCACTGCTTCTACTACCTGTTGACTGCGACTGAACTGACCGCCGACAAGCGCAGACATCGCCGGAAAGGACAGTAACTCTTTTTTGTCTGTAAAAGAAAAAGACGAACACTGTTTTCTGACTTTATTGGTAGTGGTGGCTTTTCTGCAGTAACTGTAGCAGTAGAAGGCAGGTATTCAAGGGCAGACCCGTCCATTTTGTTTGTCAAATGACCGATTTGGCTTAAGTTTTGCAAGTATGGCAGAAACAAACAGAGTTCAGCTACCCGCACCTGACAAATATTGGTCGCATCCCGGCGAACAACCTTGTTTGGCTTGGACATTGTGGGAGCGCATTTTTTCTGCTTTTTTGACGGCCGTTGATGCAGCTTGACCAGCAACACGTACATAAATTGGCTGAGGGCGATAAGAAAGATTTTCTTCTTTCTTATCTAGGTCCTGCTGCTTTGTCGCAATTTGCAAGTCAAAAAGAATTCACCGATCCAACTGTCACTTACAACGATTTTCCGAAAGCAGTTCGCAACCTCTTCCACCGTCCAATCAATCCAGTGCGAGCGCATTTCGAATTTCTCCAACGCAATCAGCATTCCAGCGAGTCAGTGGCAGATTTTGTTCGGGAATTGCGGTTGCTCTTGCAAGAATGCACATTTCCTCTGGACGAAAACGGCGTCATCACACTAGCAGCTTTGAGTGACTACTTGCTGGCAATCCAGATTACAAAAGGGTTGAGCAGTAGGGAAACACAAGAGAAGATCCTAGCAGAAAAAACGGTCGATTTGACACGATTTCTCGAGATTGCACAGGCAGACAAAACAGCGCGCCAAGATGCTGTCACGATTTCTTCCAATCCAGGGCAGATCAGCGCGGCTCAGTCTTGGAATCCTCACAAGTACAAGAAGACTGCTCCAGCAAAGGGGGCCAAAGCTTCAGCTGCGAAGAATTCCAGTGCAGGAGGAGAGAAGGGCCGAAGTGACACTCAGACCTGCTCAGCATGCAGTAGAAGTGGTCACCAGCCTATAACGGAATCCTGTCCAGCTAGAGGGCAGAAATGTCGATCTTGTGGGAAAATCGGGCACTACAGCAGAGTGTGCCGATCCAGCCAGAACAGGAACCGGACGATCAGACAACGTGGTGTCACATCCAAAAGAGGTGGACAGTCCAGCATTCGCAGTCTGCATCACACACTCCAGTGTGAGGTGTTTATCAAATCAGACCGGGACAAACCAGAAAGTCCACTGTCGATGTTGGTAGACACTGGTTCAGACGTTACTGGCATTACCGAGGCAGAGTGGGACAGACACTTCCAAGGCACAAGTGTAGAACCTGCTGCTGCACTCACCAATTTCGACAATTCGACACTCGCAGTGCATGGTCAGTTCAGAGCACAGTTAACCTGTCGAGGGCGAACCATACAGCTACCGGTGTATGTGTTCAAGCAGGATTGCAACAATACATTGGGCATGAATGCGTTGCGCGCCTTGGGCAATGTGTGTATCGATATCAACTCAAATACAACACGGATCTCTGCACCGAAGTGTGCTGCTGTCGCTCACACAGAAGAAACTGGACCACAGATGAGGTCGGAGCCTAATGATTCTGAGCAATCGTTAGCTTCCTGGAAGGCAGCGGGCCTGCTACCCCTCCTTCAGGAGATGTCGAATTTGACCAAGTCAGAGATTGGAACCTACACAGGGTTCAAGCACAAGATTCGACTGAAACCAGGCGTGGAACCGCCACCCAAGCAGCCAGTGAGGTCGATCCCAGTCCGTTTCGAGCAACGTGCCAAGGAAGTGGTGGAACTGATGGAAAGTCAGGGAATCTGGGAACGAGTTGGGCACTCAGATCGTGTACATGGCATGGTCGTGGTTGTGAAAGCAGATGATCCAGGGTCAGTGCGGATTACTTCGGACCTCAGCCCACTCAACAAAGATATCGATCCAGTGCTGTATCCTCTTCCAAACATCCAAGATCTACTGTATAACAAACTCAGTGAGGCTGCAGTGTTCAGTAAGCTGGACCTGCTGAAGGGCTACTTCAACGTAGAACTGGATGAAGAGAGCAAGTTGCTGACAACTACTGCAACGCCATGGGGGTACTATGCTTACAAGAAGCTACCCATGGGTTTGAAAGACTCAGCAGCTGTGTTCCAGAAGCTGGTGCATGACACATTGGAAGGTGTACCAGGCTGCCAACCGTACATCGATGACATATTGGTGTTTGGCAAGAATCGTCAAGAGCATGATGAGAGCTTGCGACAAGTTCTGTTGAGGCTCAATGAGAAGAATTTGCGGCTGAATCTGCGCAAATGCCTTGTTGCTCAGCCGTCAGTCAAGTTTCTTGGTCACGTGATTTTGAGAGGATGTGTCAAGCCTGATCCAAAGAAGTTGGAATCTCTGCGGCTATTGGCACCACCCAAGAATATCAAGGATGTGCAAAGTTTCCTTGGTGCAGTGAACTACCTGAGCAAGTTCGTACCCTCTCTGTGTGACAAGCTTGAACCAATTCGAGCACTCACCTGGGCTAACACGAAGTTTGAGTGGGGTCGGGAGACTCAGAAGGCGTTCAACCAAGTGAAGGAGCCCATCTGTGGACCCAAGGGACTCTGTCTGAAGATGTTCGATCCCTTAAAGACGACCTTTGTCACTACCGACGCATCTGGTTATGGCATTGGTGGGATGCTCTTGCAAGTCCACTTTGGCCAGGAATTTCCTGTCGCATTTGGCCATCACACGCTCGATTCCACTAAGCGGAAGTGGAACACAACAGAGAAGGAAGCTTATGCAGCGATGTTCTTCTGCGAGTACTGGGAGAAGTATTTGCTGGGACAGCACTTCACGTTGAGAACAGACCATCAAGCGCTGCAAGCACTTCTGCATTGACAAGCAAATCAGCGCAAATCGCAGAAATTCGAGCGCTGGGTTCATCGTATGAATGTGTTCGACTACACAGTGCAGTATGTGCGTGGTGACACCAACCACATGGCTGATGTTCTGTCCAGACTCCAGAATGAACCTGAACATCGTGATGCAGTTCGCTGTCTAAATGCCGAGGGCTATTCAGTGAAAACGTTCCAACGTTCACTGAGTAACGATCCTGTTTTGAGCTTCATCAAGCAGTACTGTGAGGAGCATTGGCCTAATCAGAGCAAGCTGCCTGCACAGTTGCGCAACTCACCTTATCTGAAGATGAAGGCTGAGATTACCGTCAACAGGAGCACAGGTCTACTGATGCGCAATGACACTCAAGTGATCGTGCCGACCGCTCTGAGACGAGGGTTACTGAAGAAGGCTCATGAAGGACACCCTGGGATTGTTCGCTTCAAGAGAAAGCTTCGCAAAACCTACTGGTGGCCGCGAATGTCAACCGAGTGTGAGGAGTATGTGCGTGCTTGTCCTTCATGCTTGGACTCAGCAAAGTCACACAGCAGAGTGCCACCTAGTCAGCCACTCTACACTCCTCAGGCTCCATGGGAGGAAATCTCCATGGACATCACTGGTCCTTTCGAGACGGCACCAGCACACAAGAAGAACATTGTCGTGATCGTGGACAATTTCTCCAAATTTCCGGAGATTTTGCTTACCACAGACATCAGTTCCAAGGGCATCATCAGATGGCTAGTGGACATTTTCTCAAGATATGGCAATCCTGGTCATATGATCACAGACAATGGACCCCAGTTCATCAGTGCAGAGTTCCGTAATTTTCTGGCTGATCGGGACATCATTCATCAGACTACTCCAGTCTACACGCCCCAACAGAATGCGTTTGTTGAAGTGTTCAATCGGTATCTGAAACACCATATTCAGACATTTGGCAACCAACCGTGGGATGAAGGGCTAGCTCAGACTCTGGCACATTTTCGAGCTACTGCTAGAGATGGTGAAACCATGAGCCCAGCTGAAAAATTTTTCAATCGTCGCCCATGCCTGTCATTTGAGTTGTGCACACAACGTCGACCTGAAGAAAAGGGGGTGGAAGGAGATAGTGCTGAGAGCTACTGTTGTCAAACTGACAGCAGTAAGGGGAACGGAAAAGCGAAGCAGAACAAGCTGAAGCAGAATGGAAATGGCAAAGCTAAACGAAACAAGCCGAACCAGAATTCAGATCCTGCCGAGGGCTGCAATCGGTCTGAAAGGACTGATTTGCGAGCACCACCGTGGCTTCAACGTTATCAAGTTGGTCAGCGTGTGCATGTCAAACGCAGCCACACACCGAAGGGTCAAAGTCCCTGGTCGCGCAAGATTCTGACTGTCTCCAAGATGTTGGGCAAATTCAATTATCGTTTGTCAGATGGCCAGTTGTGGAATGCACGCAACATGCAGAGAGTGCCAGAGATGCCTCAGGCCAAGGAGCCATATGTTGTAGAGTCTAGTGCAGTTCCAATGGCTGCCCAACATGAGCCAGCACAGCGCCGATATCCTCAGCGTCAGCACAAGGGTGTTGACCGCTATGGAGACTGGGTGTACTGAGACACCACGCTTTTAAAGAAGAGGGTGGTTGATGCATCCAGCGATTATTTGCATAACGCGCCGCCCCTTCTGCATGCCTTGCTATAACTGCAAGCGAGCGCACGGCAGCCAAATCCATTCTTAAACTCTCTCTCGCTGCCTCCTGCCGTGCAACTCATAGCAGTCAGTTAGTGCGTGATTAGTTGTATGTTCGCCTACCTATCTGTGGCGATAAAACGTTGCTATTACCTACCGTGTTGTATTGCCGCCTCAACCTTGGCGAGAACAATTAACCCCAAGTGACATACCGGTCAAGCAGCGTCAACAACAACCAACAACCCGCAAATTGATTAGTTGGTAGGTACTCCAAGATTTCAGATAAGTCCAGGTGCAGGTATCTTTCAATTTCAACTTCAGGTTCAGGTTCAAGTAAAATTTTCAAAAGTACCCGCGTGCCGGTTCAGGTACTCAAAAATAAGATCGAAAATCCAGTACCTGATGGAAACCCATCCTGCTCCTTTGAGGTTTCGCAGAAAACAGACTGCCATATTTGAGTTGACTGACTCAAAATTCGATGATTTTAATGAATACTAGCACTACAAATACGTACAGTTCAGAATTTGAAAAATTGTCGACTATAAATTAAGAAAGTGCGGAAAACGACTCAAATGAGTGAAAAAAGTTAGTTCGGCCACATTCGGCCACTGTCGTATGGTGACGGTACCATGTAAGGTGATGGTACCCTAAGTACCGCTACCATAAACGGCGTTAAGTGCCTGACTGTGTAATACAGGGTGGTCCATGCTACAATTGTAAGTGTTCCACGTTTGATCGTTTGTGGCTGTGAATGGAATTCAAGAAAATTTTACAAAAATATACTGCCACGGGCAAGTTGCATAGATACAACTGTACTTGCCAATCATGGGCACTATCTAGGTAGGTATGGCCAATGGTTTTCAAAAATTCATGCTACAGCAAAACAATTATGCTAAAACCGCCGATAACATGACCGGATGCGATAATTTACGCAACAAACCGCACTTGATTCCATGAAAAATTAGAAAAATGCGATCTAAAATCATTCGTCTGCGAAGAACTTTTGTATGGCGCACTTGGTACCATTTTTATTTATGGGCGACAGATTTGAATAACTGGCGCTACAAGGAAAAATTTATGCTAAAACGACAAAGCATGACCTGATGCGATTATTTACGCAAAAAACCGCACTTAATTTCATGAAGAATTGGAGAAATGCGGGTTCAAAACAGCCGCGTGGGTTAAATCGCGTAAATTAGTGTTTATAACTTGGTCGCCGTCCCAGCGGTGGCTGATTTTCAATTGCGCGAGTTACGAAGGTGCAACCAACTTGATTGTTTAAAATCTACTATAAAGATGTGAATATTCGTTGCACAGCTAAATTAATGCGAAAAAGTATGGTTGGAATTGTTGGGTACAATAAAAGCCAGAAATGGCAAAAATTATGGGTTGCAGAAACTTCAACACCGTTTATGGGGTTAACGACAAACAGCAGAGAGCCAATTCTTATATCAGTCGAAAGCCTGAAGTCTACTGTATACGGAACCGATTGAACATCTTTCGCCGAATTCGTCGTTTTTTCACAAGAACGAGAAACATGAAAAAAATCCACGAAAAAGCCGATTTTCAGTAGTTAAGGAAGAATCAAATTTGTGGGGACCATGCCAAAGTGCGGAAAGAAAAAAAGCGGTGCTATATAGGTAACGAGTTGCGGTGATTTTAAAACCGGTTGAACAAAATTTGAATCAAGTCTCCTTTTAGCAGAAAATAGACATTGAAAAACGACGAATTCAGTTTTCGAGAGAATTATGCTCTTTAACGGCCGAATTATGATTCAATATGCATCTTATTCGATAGCTCACACTCTGTTTCATATAAATACATCACATCCTCCTATAAATAACGGAACACAAAAAAGCATTTGCGCTTGAAGTTGCAAAGACCATTTTGGACCACTTTTTGGCTGTGTTTTTGTATTTTCTATTCCGCGCCGCGCGAACGTGCTTTGGCCATCCCTACACTATCCACTGAAGTCCAGTATAGTTCTAGTCAAATCTAGTGGGATTTATGTAAAATTAGGATATCTGGGTGTCCGTCCACACTACTGTTGGCAAGTCCGACTTGAACCTGGACTTGTTAATAGGTTTTTAACCTGAAATCTGTGGACTTGAACCTGAACCTGAACCCATTTTATTTCAGCCGGACTTGAACCTGTTTCGTTTTACAGGACTCACTCAATAGGTTCAAAATTTGAGTGAAAATTTAGGCAAAATTTGTCAAATTTGCGGTTGGATTGCACAACATTTTCATGGTTTCTTGTTTTTACACCTATTTTTCAAACTGAATATGCGAGAAAACGAAACTACTGCCCCATAAAATGTGGTTTTCGCCTTTCATTACTAGTAGACAGGCTTATATAGCTCAGAAAACTTGCCAGCAGTGCAAAATTTGAACAATTCTTGAAATTATCAGTGGACTTGAACCTGAACCTATTGTCCAGGTTTTTTAGATGATGGACTTGAACCTGGACTTGAACCTGAAATTTCGATGTTGGACTTGACTTGAACCTGAACTTATTTTTTTAACCCCGGACTTTCCAACAGTAGTCCACACCATAGATTGTTTTGGAAACCTTGAAAAGCCAATTATTGACTGGCTTCAGCTCCTACTATGTTCACACTTCGGCATACTGAAACATCGTTCCCCGCTATCGCGCTTACTTATTTATGTAACTTTTTTAACTTCGTGTAGTCATCTATTCAAGGCACTGAGCCGTGGCTACGCAAGCTGAGCTGGCCTGAGCTAGCCAATTTCCAAACATCAGGCAGAAGGGCTATCCGTTTCAACTCCAATCTGTATCAAACAGCCATGTTCCATCGAAAATACAAACAACTGCAGTTTTTCTGGGTTCTCTTCTCAGAGATGGACACATGGTTCGTCAGCAGTTTTTTTGTGTCAGATAGCTAACTTTGTTGTTTTCAGGTTCCTCAAGAAAACTCTGCTCTGAAAATGTTGCGCTTGATTTTAGTGCACTCAGCTAAACTGGTTTTACTCATATAAATTTCATACCTTGTACATACATATTCGGAAATTTAAACAGATAATCTAGAGGCAAGCGTTTAATGCTGCACTGTCAGTTTAGGTACGAAACAAAACTTAGTATCATACGTCAACAGCAGCAAAACTTACAAGTACAGCTAAAAACAGTCACTCAGTCCTATTCTTCTTTGGCGAAGTAGACAGAGGCAGCGTCGTCCAATAGGAGTGCGGTGGGCGTGTCGTAGTGCTGAATGGCCAGTAGCTGACACAGCTGACCAATGAGATTGAAGCCCTGGCAGTGGGCCAATCGGCTGCAAGCTTTGGCACAGAGCACTCGATGGCCGGTCTGCAGCTGCTGGAACACTGGGCCTGCACTGCGTTTGTCTCTGTACTCGGTGAAACACAATGACTTGATGCCTGGCTGGCCTGCAATAAATACAGTACTGCACTACACAAATACAGTCTAACACAACCACTGCACTGACTGTATTCACAGAAGGGCAGTCTGTATTTGTTGGGCACACGAGGGCTCAGCATCATTCTGCCGAAGTTGGAAAGCATGCCTTCTGTGCAAACGGTTGTTTCATTGTGACAGGCAAATAAAGATCCGGTCGTTTGGTCGTCCTTTATTTCCCATGCAATCCAACGCAGATTGTTGTATTGGTAGGACTGAAAGGAAAGGAAAACTACTGTAAAGGTTGCATTTCCTATCTACCATTTCAATTCCGATGTCACTGGTAGAAGACGTCATCCATTTCAAGTTGTAGCCAGTGGTGTTTCCTTCTACTGGTGCCACTTTGTAGAAGCCCAGAAACAGATGACTGACTATGTCCTGGGTTATCTAAATGGAGTTTGCATTGTGTAACTAAGCATGGCTACTTTCTGACTGGCTCATGCACCTTTCGGAGGTGCTGCTGGACCTTGAGCATTTGTCTGGAAGAGTAAATATGCAGTAGATGGCCCCCGCCTGCGTTGCACACTTGCATAGCTTCTGTCCAATTTCTTGTTATTGGTGCACTCAAAATCTGGGCACATCGTGTTTTCTGCTGCAGTAACAATGGAGCCTCTGTACCATTTGATCGCAGGCAATTTTCGTAGTCTGAATTCACTCATAATGTTCCACTGGAGATGAAAAAATCAAGAATAGTAATTGGTTGGACGAAACAGACAGGACAAAACAGTTGGGAAGAAAATGGTCAAGATGAATGGGTCGGGTTAAAATAGTCAGGATGAATAGGTCTGGTCAAGATTTGTGGGATTATTTGGTTGGGTCAAAATGGTCAGGACAAAATGGTCCAGACCAATAGGTTCGGTCAAAACGGTCAGCACCAAATGGTCAGGACAAAATGGTAGAAACGACTTCGGTAGGTCAGGTGGAAATACAGGGTGTGCCAAAAAAAAACAACCCAGCAGATTTTTTGCTGTAGCAAGCGCAAATCGCAACCGATTTGAATGAATCTTTTTTTAAATAAAAGATAAATAAATTCTTGAAAGACTGATCAGTCGCTTATTAAGATAGCCTGCTTAGTTCCTGAGATATTTGCCCTCAAAGTCAAAACAGAGATTTTGGCAGTGAACAAGAGTGATAAACACAACTGAGCAGATTTTTTACTTTTGCAACCATGAATCTTAACCGATTTGAATGAATCCTTTTTTGAATGAAAGATTGATAAATTCTTCAAAGATTGGTGCAACTTTTATTGAGATTCACTGCTTAGTTCTTGAGATATTTGCCCTCAAAGTCGAAACAGATTTTGGCAAAGAACAAGAGCGATTCCGTGGCACTTCATAATAAAGCAGATTCTTGCGGCTGGGGGCTAATGACACTTTACTGTTGAAGTGGACCGAGTTTATGTGTCACCAGTAAAGCCTCCAATAGGCCTCAGCAGTAGCAGGAATCGTTTTATTACGAAGTGCAGCGGAATAATAAAAAATCCCTCTTGTTCACTGCCAAAATCACAGTTTTGACTTGGAGAGTGAATATCTCAGGAACCAAGCAGAGTACATTAATAAACGGTACATCAATCTTTCAAGAATTTATTTATCTTTCATTTAAAAAAGGATTCGTTCAAATCGGTTGAGATTTGCGGTTGCTACAGCGAAAAATCTGCTGGGTTGTTTTTTTTTGGCACACCCTGTAGTTGGGACGAATAGGTGAGGTCAAGATACATAGTTGCGACAAATAGGTTGGATGAAAATAGTCAGGACAGAATGGTGGAGACAAATACAATGGTTGGGGCAAAATGGTAAGGATAAATAGGTTTGGGTCGAAACGATGGGGACAAAACCATAGGGACGAATTGGTGAAGTCAAAATTATCTGAATGAAATGACGATGAATAGATTGGATCAAAACGGTTGAGACAAATAAATTAGGTCAAAATGGTCAGAACAAATATGTTGGGTTGAAACGGTCAGGACCAAAGGTTGAGATGAATAGGTAGGGTTGAAGCAGTCATGACTAAACAGATGTGACAAATAGGTCGGGTCAAAAAATAGTCTGGACAAAATGGTCGGGACCATTGGGTCAGATCGAAATGGTCGGGAACAAAATGGTTGGTTGGGCGAATAGGTCGGGATAAAACGTTGTGTATTGGGTATGTGATTTTCAGGAATCTTTTCAATAAGTATGTGTACGTAGGCATTTTTCACAAAATTGTTAAAAAGCGCGGAGTGAAAACACTCCACCTCAGATTCAGACAACAATAACAATTAGCTGTTTCAAGCCCGATATCTCTGGTGAATCCGGCTCAAGTCGGTTCGAGGGGGCAAGGGAGATGATTGACGTTTGCCTACCTGTTAAAGCTGGCTTAACAAACTGAGCTAACAGAACGCAGAGAAACCGGAGCCACATGCTCTATGGCGCATGGATGGATGACTATATGAAGCTGTTGCTAAGGTCGGAGTCAAAACGTTAACGCTCTCTGGAGAGTTTGAAATCTATGTACTTTAGCACGCTAACAGCAATATAACTTCTGAACAGCTAAAGGCTATGGTCGATTAGATTACTATTTTATAAGTTCAGAACTACAATTGGTAAGTACTCCAAGATTTGTGGTAAATCCAGATTCAGGTATCTTTAAAATTGAATTTCAGGTTCAGGTTCAAGTACATTTTTCAAAAGTACCCGAGTGCCAGGTTCAGCAGGTTCGGGTACTCGAAAATATGATCGAAAATCCAGTACCTGCCATAGAAACCCATCTTGCTCCTTTGAGGTTTCGCATAAAACAGACTGCCATATTTGAGTTGACTTAAAATTTCATGATTTTAATGATGACAGTACTATGTACAGTTCGGAATTTTAATAAAATTTTGGTTTTTGCTTATCAGAAATTTGGTACTGAATTTTGCTAAGTAATTGCTGAGATAAAATACGAATTAGTTAGGCAAAATACAAAAACTCAACGTACTGTACATATGCCATACTACATACGTATTCTTTTGTTAACAGGCTATGTGGCTATAATATATACCAGGGCTGTTTGTTTTCCTGAAAAAACTCAAGCCGGTTTTTTTTTCAGCCGAATTTCAATTAAATTAAAGTTAAATAAAAACAAAACTGGGCCAATTATGCAAATTTCAATTACTGTACGTACAATTAAATCAATTTTTTACATCACTACTACTTTATAGCACGCTCTGCCGATCGGTCAGATCAAAGTAATGCAGAAAGACAGTTGTCTGTCATGGTCGAACGGGGCGGGGCGTCAATGCGAGACTGCTCCAGGACCAAGAGGGCACAGATTTTTGATGCTGTCTCCGCAGCTTTGAAAAGGACTGGCAAACGAATAATGAACAAAGATGCCTGTTGTCAGTCTGTCTCGATTCGAGCTCTTCTTTGACTCGTACGATGCACTAGAGAAAGCAAAGCAGCACAACTGGACTGGAGAGGACATTGTGCTGCTCTTGCTCTACAGCTCTTGCCCTACCAAACAGAAGGCGAACACAAAGCCCATAGGTAAGGTGTTCGCGAATACATGGCCGTACACCACCTGAACACCAGACGAACACGAAAAGACGAAAATTCAATATGCAAATTTTCTAACTTTTTAACGGTGCTTTCTAACATAGGCGTTAGTGTACTTAAAAAAGTCTCTTAAACAGAAGTCTGGATATGAGAGTCCCAAGTATATTGGGTGCCAACATATGCAAATTAGCAAAGCACAATGACAAAAATTACGTACATAGAATTTGCACATTACAGTGCCTAGTCAAGATGGCACCAACATAGTCAAAACTTAGGTAAACGAGAGTGAAGCCAAAAGCATATTGAAGCATATTTTGTGTCCCCTGGGGGGAGGGGGTTTGGGGGGTTTCCTAAGGTGGGGGGGGGGCGATTGGCGTTTCGTCCAGAGGGGGTCCCAAATTTCAAAAACCTCCAAAACGCCTGGAAATGCCTTTTTAGCACGTATTTTTAGTAAGGTCGCTAAAAATCACTATTTTAAGCTGCCAAATAGCGTTTTAGAGCTAAAAACAAGCAAAAAATGACAAAAAAGGCTTCCAAAAACACCGATTCTCTTAAATATCAGCAGTGATAGCGCCAAATTCGGTTTCCAAAGGCTTTTCAAGTGAATTTTAGGCTAAAAATTAGTGATTTCTGACCCAGTTTGTTAATACTGGAGCCACTACTAGTACTTCTAGTACTTGTATTTTTGGATCGGGGGTGAAGGGGTTGGCCTTTCCAGCTAGGGGGTAACCCCCCCACCCCCCAGTACACGTATGTACTTAGCACTTCTACAGTTATAATTCCAGCCGACCGTGTGGCTCAGTTGGTAAGACTGTGGCCTCAAGTTTAAAACTTTGTTGTTTGATCCCCGGCCTTTGCCAAAAAATTTCTCTTTGAATTTCCGCATTGCTGATGGGGCGGAGTCGTAAGGGGCGGGGTCTTGAATAACTGCCGTCACCCCTACCAGCATGCCGTGCCTTACTGCTGTGTTTAATACTGTGATTTGGAAAGTTCTGACCTTGAACAATAGTGATCTAATCCACTATAGGTTATAGCTGTTCAGAAGATATATGGCAGAGAGCGTAACGTTTTGACTCCGACCTTAGCAACAGCTTCGTATAGTCCAACCATCCATGCGCCATAAAACATGTGGCTCCGTTTTCTCTTCGTTCTGTTAGCTCACTTTACTAAGCCAGCTTTAACAGGTAGGCAAACGTTAATAATCTCCCTTGCCCCCCGAACCGACTTCTCAGCTAGAACCACCAGATACGGGGACTTGAACATTGCAAGAAAGTTAGTGTTGTCTGACTCCGAGGTGGAGTGTCTCCATACCGCGCTTTTTAACAATTTTGTGAAAAATGCCTACACATACTTATTGAAAAGATTCCTGATAATCTCATACACATAATAAATACTAATTGCCGCTATAACCGGTACTAAACCAGACTGATACTAAGTAATTACAACTGGATCTCAACCTACGTAACTCGTCCGACCGTTTCGATATGGCCATTTCATCCCAACCTATTTGCCTCAGTTGCCGCAACCGTTTGCTCCCGACCATTTCGACCTGACCCAACGGTCCGACCATTTCATCCTGACTTTTTGGACAAACCTATTCATCACATCTGTTTAGTCATGACTGTTTCAACCCTACCTATTCGTCTCACTCAACCGTTTCTCCCCAACTATTTTGAGCCAATCAATTCATTCCAACCGTTTTGTCCCGACCTTTTCAACCCAACATACTTGTCCTGACAATTTTGACTGAACTGTATCCTGACCAATTTCTCCCACTAGTTTGCTCCCAACGGTTTTGTTCCAACCATTTCGACCCATCCTATCCTATTTGTTCTTACCATTTTGACCAACCTATTTGCCTCAACCTTTTGATCCAATCCAACCTATTCATCTCAACCATTCGTCCTCACTATTTCGACCTCACCAATTCGTCCCAACGGTTTCGACCCATCCTATTTGTTCTTACCATTTTGACCCAACCTATTCATTTCAACCATTTCGTCCTCACTATTTCGACCTCACCAATTCGTCCCAACGGTTTCGACCCATCCTATTTGTTCTTACCATTTTGACCCAACCTATTCATTTCAACCATTTCGTCCTCACTATTTCGACCTCACCAATTCGTCCCAACGGTTTCGACCCATCCTATTTGTTCTTACCATTTTGACCCAACCTATTCATTTCAACCATTTCGTCCTCACTATTTCGACCTCACCAATTCGTCCCAACGGTTTCGACCCATCCTATTTGTTCTTACCATTTTGACCCAACCTATTCATCTCAACCATTTCGTCCTCACTATTTCGACCTCACCAATTCATCCCAACGGTTTCCACCCATCCTATTTGTTCTAACCATTTTGACCCAACCTATTCATCTCAACCATTTCGTCCTCACTATTTCGACCTCACCAATTCGTCCCAACGGTTTCGACCCATCCTATTTGTTCTTACCATTTTGACCCAACCTATTCATTTCAACCATTTCGTCCTCACTATTTCGACCTCACCAATTCGTCCCAACGGTTTCGACCCATCCTATTTGTTCTAACCATTTTGACCCAACCTATTCATTTCAACCATTTCGTCCTCACTATTTCGACCTCACCAATTCGTCCCAACGGTTTCGACCCATCCTATTTGTTCTTACCATTTTGACCCAACCTATTCATTTCAACCATTTCGTCCTCACTATTTCGACCTCACCAATTCATCCCAATGGTTTCGACCCATCCTATTTGTTCTAACCATTTTGACCCAACCTATTCATCTCTACCATTTTGTCCTCACTATTTCGACCTCACCAATTCGTCCCAACGGTTTCCACCCATCCTATTTGTTCTTACCATTTTGACCCAACCTATTCATCTCAACCATTTCGTCCTCACTATTTCGACCTCACCAATTCATCCCAACGGTTTCGACCCATCCTATTTGTTCTTACCATTTTGACCCAACCTATTCATTTCAACCATTTCGTCCTCACTATTTCGACCTCACCAATTCGTCCCAACGGTTTCGACCCATCCTATTTGTTCTAACCATTTTGACCCAACCTATTCATCTCTACCATTTTGTCCTCACTATTTCGACCTCACCAATTCGTCCCAACGGTTTCCACCCATCCTATTTGTTCTTACCATTTTGACCCAACCTATTCATCTCAACCATTTCGTCCTCACTATTTCGACCTCACCAATTCATCCCAACGGTTTCCACCCATCCTATTTGTTCTTACCATTTTGACCCAACCTATTCATCTCAACCATTTCGTCCTCACTATTTCGACCTCACCAATTCATCCCAACGGTTTCCACCCATCCTATTTGTTCTTACCATTTTGACCCAACCTATTCATCTCTACCATTTTGTCCTCACTATTTCGACCTCACCAATTCGTCCCAACGGTTTCGACCTATCCTATTTGTTCTTACCATTTTGATCCAACCTATTCATCTCAAC
This sequence comes from Sabatieria punctata, assembly GCA_030248155.1. NCBI lineage: Eukaryota > Metazoa > Nematoda > Chromadorea > Araeolaimida > Comesomatidae > Sabatieria > Sabatieria punctata. Next base: position 104,711 of record JASANB010003733.1, read on the forward strand.
CATTTCGTCCTCACTATTTCGACCTCACCAATTGTCCCAACGGTTTCCACCCATCCTATTTGTTCTTACCATTTTGACCCAACCTATTCATCTCAACCATTTCGTCCTCACTATTTCGACCTCACCAATTCATCCCAACGGTTTCCACCCATCCTATTTGTTCTTACCATTTTGACCCAACCTATTCATCTCAACCATTTCGTCCTCACTATTTCGACCTCGCCAATACATCCCAACGGTTTCCACCCATCCTATTTGTTCTTACCATTTTGACCCAACCTATTCATCTCTGCCATTTTGTCCTCACTATTTCGACCTCACCAATTCGTCCCAACGGTTTCGACCTATCCTATTTGTTCTTACCATTTTGATCCAACCTATTCACCTCAACCATTTCGTCCTCACTATTTCGACCTCACCAATTCGTCCCAACGGTTTCGACCCATCCTATTTGTTCTAACCATTTTGACCCAACCTATTCATCTCAACCATTTCGTCCTCACTATTTCGACCTCACCAATTCATCCCAACGGTTTCCACCCATCCTATTTGTTCTTACCATTTTGACCCAACCTATTCATCTCAACCATTTCGTCCTCACTATTTCGACCTCACCAATTCATCCCAACGGTTTCCACCCATCCTATTTGTTCTTACCATTTTGACCCAACCTATTCATCTCTACCATTTTGTCCTCACTATTTCGACCTCACCAATTCGTCCCAACGGTTTCGACCTATCCTATTTGTTCTTACCATTTTGATCCAACCTATTCACCTCAACCATTTCGTCCTCACTATTTCGACCTCACCAATTCGTCCCAACGGTTTCCACCCATCCTATTTGTTCTTACCATTTTGACCCAACCTATTCATCTCAACCATTTCGTCCTCACTATTTCGACCTCACCAATTCATCCCAACGGTTTCCACCCATCCTATTTGTTCTTACCATTTTGACCCAACCTATTCATCTCAACCATTTCGTCCTCACTATTTCGACCTCACCAATTCATCCCAACGGTTTCCACCCATCCTATTTGTTCTTACCATTTTGACCCAACCTATTCATCTCTACCATTTTGTCCTCACTATTTCGACCTCACCAATTCGTCCCAACGGTTTCGACCTATCCTATTTGTTCTTACCATTTTGATCCAACCTATTCACCTCAACCATTTCGTCCTCACTATTTCGACCTCACCAATTCGTCCCAATGGTTTCGACCCATCCTATTTGTTCTTACCATTTTGACCCAACCTATTCATCTCTACCATTCATCCTCACTATTTCGACCTCACCAATTCGTCCCAACGGTTTCGACCTATCCTATTTGTTCTTACCATTTTGATCCAACCTATTCACCTCAACCATTTCGTCCTCACTATTTCGACCTCACCAATTCGTCCCAACGGTTTTGACCCATCCTACTTGTTCTAACCATTTTGACCCAACCTATTCATCTCAACCATTTCGTCCTCACTATTTCGACCTCACCAATTCATCCCAACGGTTTCCACCCATCCTATTTGTACTTACCACTTTGACCCAACCTATTCATATCTACCATTTCGTCCTCACTATTTCGACCTCACCAATTCATCCCAACGGTTTCCACCCATCCTATTTGTTCTAACCATTTTGACCCAACCTATTCATCTCAACCATTTCGTCCTCACTATTTCGACCTCACCAATTCATCCCAACGGTTTCCACCCATCCTATTTGTTCTTACCATTTTGACCCAACCTATTCATCTCAACCATTTCGTCCTCACTATTTCGACCTCACCAATTCATCCCAACGGTTTCCACCCATCCTATTTGTTCTTACCATTTTGACCCAACCTATTCATCTCAACCATTTCGTCCTCACTATTTCGACCTCACCAATTCATCCCAACGGTTTCCACCCATCCTATTTGTTCTAACCATTTTGACCCAACCTATTCATCTCAACCATTTCGTCCTCACTATTTCGACCTCACCAATTCATCCCAACGGTTTCCACCCATCCTATTTGTTCTTACCATTTTGACCCAACCTATTCATCTCAACCATTTCGTCCTCACTATTTCGACCTCACCAATTCATCCCAACGGTTTCCACCCATCCTATTTGTTCTTACCATTTTGACCCAACCTATTCATCTCAACCATTTCGTCCTCACTATTTCGACCTCACCAATTCATCCCAACGGTTTCCACCCATCCTATTTGTTCTAACCATTTTGACCCAACCTATTCATCTCAACCATTTCGTCCTCACTATTTCGACCTCACCAATTCATCCCAACGGTTTCCACCCATCCTATTTGTTCTTACCATTTTGACCCAACCTATTCATCTCAACCATTTCGTCCTCACTATTTCGACCTCACCAATTCATCCCAACGGTTTCCACCCATCCTATTTGTTCTAACCATTTTGACCCAACCTTTTCATCTCAACCATTTCGTCCTCACTATTTCGACCTCACCAATTCATCCCAACGGTTTCCACCCATCCTATTTGTTCTAACCATTTTGACCCAACCTATTCATCTCAACCATTTCGTCCTCACTATTTCGACCTCACCAATTCATCCCAACGGTTTCCACCCATCCTATTTGTTCTTACCATTTTGACCCAACCTATTCATCTCAACCATTTCGTCCTCACTATTTCGACCTCACCAATTCATCCCAACGGTTTCCACCCATCCTATTTGTTCTAACCATTTTGACCCAACCTATTCATCTCAACCATTTCGTCCTCACTATTTCGACCTCACCAATTCATCCCAACGGTTTCCACCCATCCTATTTGTTCTTACCATTTTGACCCAACCTATTCATCTCAACCATTTCGTCCTCACTATTTCGACCTCACCAATTCATCCCAACGGTTTCCACCCATCCTATTTGTTCTTACCATTTTGACCCAACCTATTCATCTCAACCATTTCGTCCTCACTATTTCGACCTCACCAATTCATCCCAACGGTTTCCACCCATCCTATTTGTTCTTACCATTTTGACCCAACCTATTCATCTCAACCATTTCGTCCTCACTATTTCGACCTCACCAATTCATCCCAACGGTTTCCACCCATCCTATTTGTTCTTACCATTTTGACCCAACCTATTCATCTCAACCATTTCGTCCTCACTATTTCGACCTCACCAATTCATCCCAACGGTTTCCACCCATCCTATTTGTTCTTACCATTTTGACCCAACCTATTCATCTCAACCATTTCGTCCTCACTATTTCGACCTCACCAATTCGTCCCAACGGTTTCCACCCATCCTATTTGTTCTTACCATTTTGACCCAACCTATTCATCTCAACCATTTCGTCCTCACTATTTCGACCTCACCAATTCGTCCCAACGGTTTCGACCTATCCTATTTGTTCTTACCATTTTGATCCAACCTATTCACCTCAACCATTTCGTCCTCACTATTTCGACCTCACCAATTCGTCCCAACGGTTTCCACCCATCCTATTTGTTCTTACCATTTTGACCCAACCTATTCATCTCAACCATTTCGTTCTCACTACATATGTCGACCTCACCAATTCGTCCCAATGGTTTCGACCCATCCTACTTGCTCTTTCTTACCATTTTGATCCAACCTATTCATCTCAACTATTTTGATCAAATCTATTCATCTCAACCATTTCGTCCTGACTGTTTCGACCTATCTAATTCGTCCAAACCGTTTTGTCCGAACCGTTATGTTGCAGTTATTTGTCCTTACCATTTTGACCCAACCTATTCATTCACCCTGACTGTTTGAACCTAACCTATTCATCCCAACCATTTCGACCTGACTGTTTTAACCCATCCTGTTTGCCCCAACTGGTTCATCCCAATCATTTTCACCTGACTATTTTGACCCAACCTATTCATACTATCAATTATTCTTGATAGCATGTATCTTGACCTAAGCTATTCATCCCAACTATTTTGATCTATTTTGAACCATTTTGACCCACCAACCTATTCATCCCTACAATTTTGTCCTGACTGTTTTGACCACAAGCCATTGGTGTCGACCATTCTGTCCCAACTGTTTTGTCCTGAAAGTTTCGACTCGCCCAGCCAATGATTAATCTTGACTGTTTCACCTCCAGTGCAACATTGAGTGAATTCAGACTACGAAAATTGCCTGCGATCAAATGGTACAGAGACTCCATTGTTACTGCAGCAGAAAACTCGATGTGCCCAGATTATGAGTTCACCAATAACGAAAAATTGGACAGAAGCTATGCAAGCGTGCAACGCAGGCGGGGGCCATCTACTGCATATTTACTCTTCCAAACAAATGCTCAAGGTTCAGCAGCACCTGCAAAAGGTGCATGTGCCAGTCAGAAAGTAGCCATGCTTAGTTACACAATGCAAACTCCATTTAGATAGTCCAGGACATGGTTGGCTTTCTGTTTCTGGGCTTCTACAAAGTCGCACCCATTGAGGGCAACACCACTGGCTACAATTTGAAATGGATGACGTCTTCTACCAGTGACATCGGAATTGAAATGGTAGATAGGAAATGCAACCCTTATAGTTACAGGGGTCGCACGACGGACTTTTTCCAAAATATGATGGGTGGGCGCCACTTTGTCAAGCGCTTATAACTTTTGAAGGAAAAGGGGCACATAAATGAGGCTCCCACCGATCGATGTGGTTCGTGGCGAGCCTCAAACGCAAGAACTCCCGTCTTTCTAAGCCAATTTTTGGGTGCGAAATTCAAACTTTTCTGCCTCTCAATGGTATCACTGATGTTACACCTGACGAAAGTGTGCACCATTCTGGCGCCCTTAAAGCTAGAGGACCGGTTCATGGCGCGCTAGATACAGAATTGCATGGGCAATCCAGCCGTGTAGACGTATGGTAATGCGGGCTCATGCGCCGGAAAACGCGGCCGGTCGAAAATTGGGTCGAAAATAGTTGATTTTTCTGACCGATCAGTGCTCCATATATAAATATTAATGCAAATTTGGTTTAGATATATGATTATTAATGCAACAAAGTGTCTGGGTTAAAAGAGGCATAAAACAGGCAGGAAACGGAAATGTGAGCATTGTTTCGGGATCCTGAGAGCGTTAGCTATCGTTTGGTGGGTGAGCCGCCACGATTACAGCAGGTTATATGGGCATCAAAACGTGTCGAAAAATCGGTCAGAAAATGCACCATTTTCGAGCCAATTTTTGAACGGCTGCCGCTTCGGTCATACATGTAACCGGAGGTCTGAGGGTCTGCCCCCACCCGACTTTGGCCAGACCCCCCCCCCCCCCCGAGACGATTTTCCCGACCCCCTCCGATTTTTGGCAAGTTTTTTGAGCAAATTTCTGCGATTTTTTACGATTTAAGACACAAAAATTTCCGAAATCGCCAGCAAAACAGCACTTATGTAGCTTATTTCAGCTCAAATTAGCGATTTTTGGCGAAATTTCAGATTTTTGAGCGTTTTTGGTGCCCAACAACAAACCCTCCCAAAATTTTGGCTCAGACCCCCGCGGCCGGCGCCAGACCCCGCCCCCTTCGGCGGATCACCTGTTACATATATGGCTCCGGTGTATGAGCCGCGCAGAACCATACGGCTTATGCGGACGGATTGCGCACGCAATCCTGAATCTAACGCGCGATTCTAGCTTTAAGGGTGCCAGAACGAACGGAACGAATTTAGAAAGGCGGAAAAATTTGAATTGCGCGCCCAAAAATTGACTTATAAAGACGGGAGCTCTTCCGCTTGAAGCCTTGCCACGAGCCACGTCGAACGGTGGCGCCCCATTTCTATACTCTTTTCCTTCACAAGTTATAAGCCCTTCACGGAGTGCCGCCCATCATCTTTTGGAAAAGTCTGTCGTGCTACCCCACTCCACTGGTTCACTGTAATTATCCTTTTCTTTCAGTCCTACCAATACAACAATCTACGTTGGTTTCCAAAGGAAATATCGGACGAGAGACTGACCGGATCTATATTTGCTTGTCAAACTGAAACAGCAGTTTGCTTGAAAAACTGGCCTCCCCACTTTGGCAGGATGTTGTTGGGGCCTCAAGTCACCGTCCATTACAGACTGCCCTTCTGTGAATACAGTCAGTGGTTGTGTTAGACTGTATTTGTGTACTGCAGTCTGTATTTATTGCAGGCCAGCCAGACATCAAGTCATTGTGTTTCTCCGAGTACAGAGACAAACGCAGTGCAGGTCCAGTGTTCCAGCAGCTGCAGACCGGCCACCAAGTGCTCTGTGCCAAAGCTTGCAGCCGATTGGCCCACTGCCAGGGCTTCAATCTCATTGGTCAGCTGTGTCAGCTACTGGCCATTCAGCACTACGACACGCCCACCGCACTCCTATTGGATGACGCTGCCTCTGTCTACTTCGCAAAAGAAGAATAGGACTGAGTGGCTGTTTAGCAGTACGTACTTGTAAGTTTTGCTGCTGTTGACATATGATACTAAGTTTGCTTTCGTACCTACTGAGAGTGCCGCATTAAACGCTTGCCTCTAGATTATCTGTTTAATTTCCCAGTATGTACGTATGTACAAGGTATGAAATTTATATGAGTAAAAGCAGTTTAGCTGAGTGCATTAAAATCAAAGGTGAAATTTTCAGCAGCGTAGGGGGCATCTTAGGAACCTGAAAACAACAAAGTTAGCCATCTGACACAAAGAAACTGCTGACAAACCATGTGTCCAGTTCTGAGAACCCAGAAAAGCTGCAGTTGTTTGTATTTTCGATGGAACATGGCTCTCTGATAAGGGTATTGGTTGAGACGAATAACCCTTCTGTCCGGTTTTTGGAAATTGGCTAGCTCAGGCCAGCTCAGCTGGTGTAGCCACGTCACAGTACCTTGAATAAATAGCTACACGAAGTAAGTTATGACAAGAAGTAACGTAATTAAGTCACACTGCTACCATCACACCACTGGGTTTGTTCCAGTACAACCGTCTATCCATGGGATTGTGTGATTCAGGTGCTGCTGGCCAGAAGTTCATCTTTCGGCTACTGCAGGACATTCAAGTATGCATCCCTTATGTAGATGACATCATTGTGCACGCTCCTGACCAGGCAACTCATCACCAGACTCTTCATTGTGTCTTGGAGAAGTTACATGATGCCAACCTCCGGCTCAATGTGAAGAAGTGCAAGTTCGCTCAGTCTCAGGTCAAGTTCTTTGGTCGAGTGGTATCGTTTGGTTGCATCAGACCAACCAAGGAGAATTTGCAGCCCATCCTCAACTTTCTTGTGCCCACAAACCGGAAGGAAGTTCAATGTTTCCTGGGTATGCTCAACTACCAGTCTGAGTATATCCCTGAGCTGCATCAGCTGACAGAACCGCTCAGAGCTCTTGCACAGAAGGCACCAAGCAAGTCAAACAAGACCCCCAGAAACTGTGTCGAGTTTATCTGGGGCCCTCAACAGCAGAAAGCCTTTGATGCACTCAAAGCAGCTGTGTCTATGGATCTTCAACTGGCTCTGTTCCATCCCAACAGACCAACGATCCTGACAACTGACGCCAGTGACTGTGGAATCGGCGCGACTCTCAGCCAGATCCAATCCAACCCAATGGAAAGGAGCAACCAGTCGCCTATGGTAGCCACACACTGGATGAACGCCAGAGGAAGTACTCAGATAGTGAACGAGAACCTCTCGCTGCCATGTTCTTTGCTGAGTACTGGGAAAATTCCTCCTGGGCCATCACTTCACTCTCAGGACTTATCACCAAGCGCTCACTTCGCTGCTCAGGCAACGTGGCAAGGGCCGTCAAAGCGCTATGTTCTAGTGTTGGTTCGAGCGCCTCAGTGTGTTCAATTTCTCAGATAAACACATGCCTGGCAAGTCCAACATTGTCGCAGATGCTCTCAGTCGCATCCCTGAGAAGCATGTCAATTCTGAACATGGTGTGCAGGATCCCTTCATTCGCGCTCTTCATGCTGTGGCTGAGACACCCAAAAGCCCAACTTGGAAATGCCTCCAGCAAGCTACTGCAAGGGATCCTCTGCTTCAGCTGGTCACCCAGCACCTCAAGCAAAGCACTCCTAAGTCTCAACTTCCTAAGTCTCTGCACTCCTACAAGTCAGTGTGGGAATCGCTCACTGTGGAAGGTGGATGCATCTCTTTTGAAGGCCAAGTAGCATTACACCAGACACTGTGGCGCCAAGTTCTTCAGCTTGCACACAAGGGACACCCGGGATCGATGGAATGAAACGCTACGCTACGGGTACAATTTAATCCAGAAATCCTTAAAGCTTACGAGGTCCAGGTTATGGATTATTTGCCTGTAATTTCAATTGAATTTAGTACTAGTACTAGAGTGCGAACAATACCTGAAAAACCCAATACTCCAATACCTAATACCAGTATTGGCGTTTCTGGCTCAAAATCTTCAAAATAAATTGCATTTTCAGTACAATACACATACGCAAATATACATAAAAATACACATACACCTTCCGAAAACTGAATACCAAACAACAGAAGTAAACTGAGCCAATGCCCTAACTGACAACTAATAATAATTCCAATTGTTTGTGGAAACTTACCGCACAAACACCTAGCTATTTATTTAACTAATCAGAAATTATGCCAAACTTCACAGCTACACTACGAAACACATCCATCAACGTTTTCACAACTGAACTCGGGTCTAGATTTAGTTTCCTTTCGTCAACAACAAGTTCACTGTTAGCTTGAGTTTCTCTGCTTCTCACAACCTGAATTCTAGGCACAAATTGATTCCAAAATCTAATATCAGCACCGTGAAAGTCGTTCTCGTTTGTGGGATAATAGGGTTTTATACTGAAATAATTGCTTCCAGCAGGCAATCTAACTGGATTCCATTTGAGACAACATGAACCAGCGGTGGGATTTTTGTACTTGGCAAAATTGGCCCATAAATCGCCAACCAACTGCTTCATCACCAGATCAGTTGGATCTTGTTGGTACGGGTACAATTTAATCCAGAAATCCTTAAAGCTTACAAGGTCCAGGTTATGGAACGCCCCCACAGCTTGCCACCACTGAGAACTGTTACGGGAGAAGTCATAAGAGTATAAGAAGACATTTGGGTTATTGTTAGCCAAGTAGAACCCTATGTCCTTCATAATTGGTGCGTGGTAGTTCAAATTAGATCCCACCCTGGCTGCCTGTCTCAGGTTGTTCACCATTCCTGCAGTAGCAGAAGTTTTGGGTAGAAAGTAGTTGGTGCAAGCGGCTCTGACCTGAGCAAAGTTGCTCGGGAAAAGGTCAGGGGTCACTCTAGTTTGGCACTCCTTGTTCACCAACTGAGGACTGGACCATTCTTGCTTGACCTGAAAATTCTTTGATCCAAAAACGGCAGGAGCCACTATTATGTTCCAGAGCTGTTCGTCTTTAGTACTACCCATGATCACAGGAACATTAGGTCTTTTCCTAGCCAGTGATTCTATGGGTTCTGGCCAAAATCCACCAGGCCCGTCCACCCTGGGATTCCAGTAGAAGTTGGTGTTTCTGGGGTTGACTTTGTTCTGAGCTTCCAACAGTCTTTCCCAGGACATTCTCTGCATACAGTTCAGAATTTCCTTTCTCCTTCCGCCATTCCATCTCGACCCGGCGGCATCATCACACCCAGCCGCAACTGCCAAATCTCTGTTTCGCTTTTCTCTCACCGATTGAGCTATGTTAACTGCAGGAGCGAAAACTGAAGCACTTAGCACACTGACTGCTGAATAGAAACCACGAGTTAGGGGACTCAGGGTCATGGCGTCCACAGCAACACCACCGGAACCCTGACCATGCAGGATGATGTTGTTGGGGTCACCGCCAAAGTAGGCGATTTGAGTTCTGACGAATTGAAGAGCTGCCAGACAATCCCACAACGCGGCGTTGCCGGGAGCATCCGCTGTGCCGGTTGACCAAAATCCAAACGCCCCTGGTCGATAGTCGGGTTGAACTAGTATGACCTGAAAATTTCCAAGTCTGTCCAGAGTAAAAATAGTGACAATGCCAAGCTGGAATTGCTAAAAAGTAACGCAAGACTTAGTAAAAAAGCAGAACGTAAAAATTCTGCAAAAATATGAAAATTGCGAAAAAATGTATAAAAATTTGAAAAAAGTGAAAAATGGAAAAAACTGAAAAAACGTGCCCCTCGTCTAGCGAATGCGTCGTCAGCAGCTGTATCGAAATGACGACTGGAGCCGACGTTGAAGCCGCCACCGTGAAGTTCAAACACAACTGGTAGGCGACAATTGTTGCAGTCGGGTACAAAAATTTTGACGAAGAAACAGTTTTCACCAATCGACCCTGGCTCTACTGTGTCGACGACTGGATTAGCTTCTTGAGGACACTTTGTTTTCTTTGCAGATCCATCGTACACGCCCTGCCAAGGGGTTGGAGGGCCTGGTTTTTGGAACCTCGCCACAAATGAAGCATAGGGTGCCCAGAAAAGCTGAAAACGGTCGTTTGAATGTTGCACTATTGAGCAAAACCTTTATTTACCCTCATTCGAAATCCATATTTAGAGGTTAGGTACGTTCCTTCTATGGTACCCAATGAGGTGCGGACCAGCGGGTAGTTAAGTTGACGTTTCTGCTTGGTAGCCCTAGAGTTGAACAGCTATAAATCATATATGGACAGACTTCAGCTACCTAGCTTGGAAGGTCTTTATTGATAAAAGCAGCAGCGAAAAAGATACCACAGAAGTTGGCCTCATGTTAAAGCATCGGCTAATAGTGGTTGGAGTGGGGCGGGCGGTGGGTGAGGGAGGATTTTAGTATATTGACAATGGAAGAGGTGGTGGCTTTAAAGTCGGGCGAGTTTCTTTGTTGACTTAGTTTGAGGTGCTAAGTTTGAATGTCGTCTCAAGTGGACTTTTAAAACAGAGCAAATATTCATAACTCCGTGTGCACGACTGACTGGCTTTTTGGCTGTTTTTCTTTGAAATATCTTGGCTTAGTCTGTTTTTAGCTTATTTGCGGTTTAGACTTTCAAAGAAATTCTTGGTGCTGAGTTCCGTGACCTTTAGTTAGACAATTATGTCGTTAATTAAGCATTTTATGAGTAAATGAATGCTGAAAGGTTTGTAAGGTTCTAGCAGCATACATTTTTTCTGTTTACTTTAGGGGCCGTTCATAAACGACGTCGTTCCAAAATCCCCATTTTTCGGACCCCCCCTCCCCCCAAAATCGCCTTGCGTCGTTTCATGGGAACCCCCCCCCCCTATGGCGACGTCGTTTTCGGTTTACCCCCCCCCCCCCCCCCGATAAAAGGGCAGTACATACAGTACTGTCACGTTTTTTTGTTACCATACTGCGCAATCAATAGAATAAATCCCTACAACCACTCTGGAAAGCTTTTCTGTATGGAGAAACGTTTGACAGAATGTGCATAAATCGAAAATAATGTAATTGAAGTACCCTAAAATTCATAAAAAAGCGACGTCGTTTTTTGCTAACCCCCTCCCCCTCCTGGTGCGTCGTCTATCGTCGCATTTCAGCCGACCCCCCCTCCCCCCCTCTGGAACGACGTCGTTTATGAACGGCCCCTTACATTATTTTTGTTGCAGTAATGCAACTTGTCACTGGCAGGCAGTACATTTACAGCATTTTATTATTAATTAAATTCATAATATTGCAGCAAAAACATATAAACAACAAAATAAACTGTCAAAAGTTCGCTACAGTGTGGTGCATTTTGAAATTTTGAAACTAGGTAAAGTAATACTAGGTAAAGTTGACACATAAAAAACTAGGTAAAGTAATACTAGGTAAAGTTCTCAGCTAAGAAACTAGGTAAAGTAATACTAGGTAAAGCCCAGAAAAACTAGGTAATACTAGATAAACCTAAAACGCTCGAAATCAAGTCAAAATGTTATTTGTGGTTCAATAGAACAATGATGAAGTTAGTGGAGTTAAAATTTACGAAAATTGACACACATTTCAAAGTAAATATTTGTATTTTTTGATCAAATAAGTCAGAAATTCATTCTCTGGGCCACTGTAATTGTGGGAAAACCGGAAATTTGAAGGTTTGCTGACTGAAAAAGCCACGTAAAACTGAAAATATCAAACTAGGTAAACTTGTTCTACCTAGAAGTACCTAGTTATGTGGATTTAAAACTAGGTAAAGTAAAACTAGGTAAAATAGAGTAACCAACAACTAGGTAAAGTAAATCTAGGTACTTTTCCCAAATATTAGCTAGGTAATACTAGGTATACCTAGTTACCTAGTTACCTAGATAAAAAGTGCACCACACTGGTTCGCTATCCAAATCCACAAAAACTTAATTATAATAACCAAATCTAACAACTCCGGTATACATAATATTTACACACACATATTTTCTGCAAGCTTGCTCATACGTACGTATATGTATATGTTTATGTCTTCTGAAATTCAATATTTTGCCCACTGTAGTTTAGTATGGTTAGTAACTTTTAATTCCAGCACCTTTAGTCACCGTCTGTTTCTGTGACGCACATACTGTGCTCTAATAAATGCTTTCAACAAGTTAATTGGTTATGGCAAATTACTGGCATGTCACAATCTCAACTGAGCAACAATTAGTCCTGTGCTGACTCAACCAAGTCAGGAGATTGTCTTACAGTTTTTCACTTGCGTCATGGCTGTATTTCGTGTGTGCGAAACTAGTTGGACAAACGCCTTCTGTGTCCAGTCCTGGTGGACTTTGGTATGGACCTGTGTAACTGTACCTTTGTATGTTGCGGTTCTGGCAACTTTGATCAAGCACAGAAATCACGAGGATGTCAAACACGCTTTCTTCAAGTTTATGCTCAGCTTAGGTGAGTCTTCTGTTGCGTTGTTTGTTCGATTGAACCATTCCAATCTGTTGCAGGAGTAGCAGACATCACTAAAATGCTGCTGGTACTGTTGATCTACCGTGCAGCTTACCTGTTTGGCTGGTATCCCGACCTTTTGATCGGTGGAGGCCGCATGTTGGTAACCTGGCATGACAGAATAAGAGATATGTGCACAGTGGTGCAACAACTGACGTGTACTCTGATAGCAGCTAACAGATTCACGGCCTTCTACCAGCCTGTCAAACACGATCTGGTAATTGCAGTTGGGCTAAACAAAAAATGCGAAGCATTTTTATTTTAAAGATATGGCGTCAGAGCCGGGTGTTGTGTTGGATCGCTAGCACTTGGATAGCAGGAATTTTATGGGCATGTGCCCGTTTCCGATTCCAGTTTGAGGTTATTTTTGATAGGTGGAAAAGCTAGTTTTCTCTAGAATTCTGTTTAGCTTCACGACCCAGATCCGAACGCAACGAGTAACCAGCTTTATTTGTGGAGCACGTGGAGTGCAGAGGCATTGCTGTCTGTGGTTTCAATAGTCGGATTTGTATTTACCCTCACTTTCATTGCGTTTGGACTCTATGTGGCGGTTTTTGCCAAGGCAATCACCAACCAGGTTCAGTTTAATTTCTTTTCTCTTTGGCGATCATGCTCTTTTTCCTTCTCCTGGTGAGGAGCCATTTGTTCTTGTCTTTCTCATTTTCCTTTTTCTATTATAAATTTCTCCTTCTCCTTTTCCGCTCTCCCTCTTGCTTGTACACTGTTTAATTCTCCTTCTCCCTCTATTTCTTTTTCCCTCTTTCATCCATCTCCTTTCATTCATTCATTCATTCATTTGTTTGTTTAGTTGGTTCGTTCGTTCGTTCGTTCGTTTGTTCGTTCATTCATTCGTTCGTTCATTGACTTCGCTTCGCTTCGCTTCGCTTCGCTTCGCTTCGCTTTCTTTCGTTCGTTCGTTCGTTCGTTCGTTTGTTTGTTTGTTTGTTCGTTCGTTCGTTCGTTCGTTCGTTTGTTCATTCGCTCGTTCGTTCGTTCGTTCGTTCGTTCGTTCGTTTTCTTTCTTTCTTTCTTTCGCTTCACTTCACTTCGCTTCGCTTCGCTTCGCTTCGCTTCGCTTCGCTTCGCTTCGCTTTCTTTCGTTCGTTCGTTCGTTCGTTCGTTCGTTCGTTCGTTCGTTCGTTTGTTCGTTCGTTCGTTCGTTCGTTCGTTCGTTCGTTCGTTCGTTCGTTCGTTGTCTTTCTTTCTTTCTTTCTTTCTTTCTTTCTTTCTTTCTTTCTTTCTTTCTTTCTTTCTTTCTTTCTTTCTTTCTTTCTTTCTTTCTTTCTTTCTTTCTTTCTTTCTTTCTTTCTTTCTTTCTTTCTTTCTTTCTTTCTTTCTTTCTTTCTTTCTTTCTTTCTTTCTTTCTTTCTTTCTTTCTTTCTTTCTTTCTTTCTTTCTTTCTTTCTTTCTTTCTTTCTTTCTTTCTTTCTTTCTTTCTTTCTTTCTTTCTTTCTTTCTTTCTTTCTTTCTTTCTTTCTAATTTATTACATTCAGGCTTCTGCTGCTAATCGCCGTGCAGCACTGCGTCTGGCGTTGTGTGGTTTCTGCATAACCTTTCTCAGTATGTCAGCCGGCTTTGTGCTGATAGTGGAGCGTGTGATCTGGGTGATGTTCGGAGTGTCGATCTACATGATCAGAATCTTAATCCAGGGAGTCATTTCTGATCTGTTCAGGGGCTGCAATCCTTACTTGTTGTTGGTCATGTCCAAGAAAACACGCGAACTTTTCAGAGAAATGTATAGTTTGAAAAAAGCTGGAGTAAATCCAGCTCCTGCAGTTGTGGCTGTGCGTCCAGTAGCTAGAAGCGCAAATATTTGATTTGAGTCGAGTAAGGTCAGGTCACCCACAGTATTATTCTACAGAGATGGATGGATATTTTCCCGAAAAACCTCGGTCTATTTTTTTCAGTTTTTTTCCAGAAATCGCGAAAAAATTCCAGCTGAAGTTCTGAGTATCCTAGACTGGTTTCATGATTCCTAACGCTTTCTAGCGCCTTCCTGAGCCTTTCAGAACAGAAATACACGTCTTACATAGATTTAAATCACGAAACAGGCATGAAACAGTCTCTAACATGCTCCATCAATGAAAGCCATATGCAAATTTTCTTGCAGCAGTTTGCCTTTTTGTTTTAGATTGCCAAATTTGGTCTTTTTTGTTGTTTTTCTAACAGTTTTGAGTCAGTCTGGCCTATTATAGATCGCAAAAGTCCATTTTTTAACGAAGTAATGACATAAATCAGCTACATTTAGCTTGCGTTTTTTTGCGATTTTCCCGACCTTCCTCCGATTTTTCTGGCAAGTAATTTTTTGAGCAAAATTTTGCGATTTTTTATAATTTCAGACCGAAAAATTTCCAAAATCGTCTGCAAAACAGCACTTTTTAGCTGTATTTTAGCCCAATTTAGCGATTTTTTGCGTTTTTAGCCCAAAAATTGCGATTTTTTCGATTTTTGACCGTTTTTAGTGCCCAACCCCCCTCCCAAAATTTTGGCTCAGACCCCCCGACCCAGCGCCAGACCCCCCAACCCCCTCCCCCCTTCGGCGGATGACCTGTTACATGTATGTTTTGAGTAAGGTTTGTGTATGTTAATGTGTATCAGAATTTACAATGTGTATGTTGTGTATGTGTATACCCATTGAAAAACAATGTGAATTTTTGTGCATGGTAAGTGTATGTGTGTAGACAAACAACAGTACTTTAAATTGTTGTCGTAGTCATCATTACAATTGATGTTGCTGTCGTCATCATCGTTGTTGTCATCATCAGAATTGTTGCTATTATTGTTGTTGTTGCCGTCATTGTTTTCATTG
Source organism: Sabatieria punctata (assembly GCA_030248155.1). Classification (NCBI taxonomy): domain Eukaryota; kingdom Metazoa; phylum Nematoda; class Chromadorea; order Araeolaimida; family Comesomatidae; genus Sabatieria; species Sabatieria punctata. Next base: position 120,342 of record JASANB010003733.1, read on the forward strand.
TTGTCACTCATGAGATCATTGTTTTTTTGTTTTTGTCATCATCTTTATTGTCATCATCAGCATTGTTGTCATTATAATAATCGTTGAACTGCGCAGAAAGAGTGTTAGTGGGTGGTCAACAGGTGTACAATGTCTAATAAGAACAGTGCAATTTTTACTGAAACAGGAGCAAGCCCGAAAGATCAACTTTTATAGTTTCTCCGTGAAAATCGTCAAATTTCTAGATTCTACAATATCGTTGGGGAAGGAATTCCAGATGCGTATCACCCACATTGAGAAAAAATGCTTTCAACAGTCCAATTTTTTTCCCAAAGAAGGAAGGGACAGTTTCTGAGAGTGGCCCCGTGTACTGCAAAGGAGAGAGGGAGGTCTTTGGAAAAAGTCGTCAAAAGACAGATTATTGTTACTATTAAACGACGTTGTTGTCATATTGTCATTGTTTTCATACTTGCAATCGTCATAATCGTTGTTGTTGTTTGCAGTGTTGTTCCCAGTAAATCTACTGAGTAAAAGTTACTCGGTACTTAGTTATTTTGAATTAAAGTAAGTACTTTTACTTACCGGTAAAAATATTTCTTAATTTTACTTACTGAATACCGAGTTTCAATTTTGAATTACTCAATTAGAAAAAAAATTCGGTAAACTCGGTACTCGGTAATTTACTGAGTTGTTTACTGAGTAAAAGCTTCTGCTCTGCAATAGGCAGCTCGCCGCATCTGTGCGGCAAATATACGGTTTTCTTTCAATTATCGATCTGCTAACGACGAAAAAACGCAATTTTTGCCAAGTTTTTTGCAATTTTCACTGCTTGTCGTATAACCTATGCTTTGTTTGCGCGGTAGGATTGCAACCATCAGAAAACTGTAGAAGTAGGAACCATATCTACTACGTACGTAAGCTATATTTTGATTGACGTTTTTTGTATCAGTCTGAACTGTGAGGAAATGGCGAAAATTAGAACAAAACAAATCTTCACTTACCAATTTAGCCAGCCTTTTCATCTAAAGCCAGATCCTCTAGTAACTATGTATAGTGTAAATATTTTAAGGCTTTCTATCCATGCTAATTAGTAGAGTGCGAACAATACCTAAAAAACCCAATACCCCAATACCCAATACCCAATACCAATACCTGAGACCCCCAATACCCCAATACCCAATACCCAATACCCAATACTTGTGTAGCTGGACCAAAAAGTTCATTTCAGTGGACAGGTATGTACATTCTAGTTGTGTAAACAAGATTTTTGGCACTGCAATTAAAATTTTTAAGAGGCTGGTTGGGCCGCTGCTCAAGCAGGGCGAGAAAAATTTTTAAAATTAGCCTTTCAGAAAGCATTTAGAAGCCGTTTTAGGCGTAAAATTAGCAGAAATTAACAGTTTTGGTACTTAAAATTTATTAATTCAGTCGTGTTTCTTACTTCCGGCGATTTTTTCCTAACTCGGCCGGAAATTGTGTGCACCACCGCAATAGCCATGGGTGCGGTGCTAGTACATTATGGTGACATTAGAAATGTCACCATTTTTATTTTAGTTAAGAACAGAGAAATTAATTACTGGTGTAGCGCTTAGAAAAGCGTACACTTTAGGAAATTCTACTAACGTTTAGTTGATTAGGCCGTCCATAAACGATGACATTCCAGAGAGGGAGGGGTTAGCAAAAAAGATGTCGCTTTTTTCGGAATTTTTGGGAACTTTGATTGTATTATTTTCAATTTAAGTACATTCTGTCAAAGGTTTCTACAATGCAGAAAAGCTTCCCAGAGTGGTTGTAGGGATTTATTCTATTGATTGGGCAGTAATGCTAACAAGAAAACATGACAGTTCTGTATGTATGTACTGCACTTTTATCGGGGGACTGGGGGGTATACCGAAAACGACGTTGTCTTAAGGGGAGGGGTCATGTAGAAACGACGCAAGGCGATTTTGGGGGGAGGGGGCTTCGAAAAGTTGGGATTTTGGAACGACGTCGTTTATGGACGGCTCCTTAACGCGAAAACAGCTTACTAAACCGAATCATCGATCAAATTTTTCGATTTTCTCAGATCAATTTTTCAGGTCAACATCTGTTTTTCTCTATTTTTAATTGTCCAATTTAGTATTGGGTATTGGGGGGTAAAAACCCCAATACCCAATACCCAATACCCAATACCTGGAAAACACCCCAATACACCCAATACCCAATACCCAATACCCAATACCAGTTCGCACTCTACTAATTAGCACCATAAATAATGTGAAATTGCGCAAAACATGATTAAAATTCTGAAAAATCGACCTACAGTGTACATTATCTTGAACTCATCAATCAGCACTGAAAAATAATTCTAGTAGCTGAAAGCTATATCAGGTAATCATTTTCAGATAAATTGTAACATATTTCTAAGTTGTACAGGTTTTACCTAGTTTACTGAATTGGTTACTGAGTACTTACCGGGTTTTCTTTGAAAAACCCAGTACTTACTCGTACTTACTGAATCGTAAAAAGTCTGGATTTACTTACTCAATGCTTACTGAGTTTTAGAAATTTGAGCTAGGCACATCACTGGTTGTTTGACGTCATGTCGTGATTGTGGCCAATGTCATTGTACGTAGTGATCCAGTCGTTCATCAGTTTAGTGTGTGTGATAATTTCTTTTGTTTCCACTCATGGTCGACTCAAATACATATTACTTTAACAGAACCTTTTATGCTGCTTTGAAAAACTTGGTATTCAGAGAAAAACACTCGGCCTACATCAGTCCGAACAAAACGACATACTATTTACCAGCTGTCCCATTGAATAAAGCTTTTAATGTCTGCAATGTAACAGCGCGTCAACTAAAAACAGGACAGCATTAAGAAAACCGGTTTTCATTAAATTCGTTCCCTTGTAAGCAAGTAGGCTTTAGGTGCGCCTGCAAATCACCACCTATTATTTGCCCGTCCAGTTTTGTCATGTCAGCCAAATTACACAGGTAGTTTAAGGTTTCCATAGAACACATGCGATAAGACTTGGACTGTGGTGTTATTTTTAGAGCTATGGAAACGCCCCAAACCCAACATCGCATAGATGCCGATTTGGTGATGACTGCTCTGGGCAAATATGCCAAATACCAGATTTTCTGTGTCTTTTTAATCAACTGCGTATCGTGGGTCTATGCCGTTGAAGTTTTACTATTGGCTTTTACTGCTACTCCCCTTCCCTTCTCTTGCTTGTCTGTCAGTTTTATAGTTCTGTTTACTTTAGATTGTAAATTTGAATTTTTAGAAAGACAATCTTACAATTAGTGCCGCTAAAAACGGTAGCGAGATGTGTGAAGTGATCAAAGGAAGTGAGAATCAACAATTTTACTGCGGCAATGACCGGACCTACTTTTGGTTTGACCCGGTTTATGGGAAGACCTTGGTTTCCGATGTATCTTTTTATTATTAGTTGGATTTTTCTAGTTTTTCTATTGAGTTTTAGTTCGATTTGGTCTGTGATCACAGCTATTTGGCTCAAATGGGAACCTCTATTTTTATGTTTGGTAAGCTTTTGATTGTTTTTATTAAACTCGGGGAGTCTGTTTTTTTTCTTTCAGGAGGAATGGTAGGCTTGGTAGCGGTCTGTCAAATTTCCGATTACTTCGGCCGAAAATGGACATTAACAGTAGGCATAACATAAGCCCACCGTTTTCTGCTATATACAAACACATTTTTTTCAGCTAATTACGCTAGCAAGCGGCCTGATACAATTCTTCTCTGCGTTTAGTCCGACCTATGCCGTTTTTCTGATTTTGCGCTTTATTCTTGGCTTCCTCAGTGGAGTAAGTTTGTTTTAAAAATACTCGAAGAAAGTTAAATTTTAGTTTCTAGGGCGTGGTTACAGTTCCGTATGTGTACAGTTGTGAAGTGTCGCCACCGCAAAGTCGCATGATAATGATTATTATATACAATGGCGTGTGGACCGCTGCCTATGTCACTATTGGCTTTCTAGCCATGTTTTTCACCAATTGGCGCACGTTTACTTGGGTCACCGCACTTCCTGGTGTCTTTGCCGTTGCCTTTATTTGGTGAGCCGATTGAGAGGCGCAAGGGATGCCGTAAAACTTCTAAAAATAGCGCTGCGCTATTATTGGAGCGTGCGCGTTTATTATTTCAATGCTACATTAGCCATCTCAAGTATCCTCATTTTTCTGAAAATACAGGGTATTTTTGTGTTAAACACAAGCAATCTTTACATCAGTCTTAGTCTACTAATGTTTGCAAGCTTAATCAAAGAAAATTTTCTCAAAGGGCAGTATTCTACGTTGGAAACTCGTACAAAACGTTGATAGTAGTAGTGCGCCTGGCTGGGGTGGGAGCGCTATTATTAGAAGGGCGCTACTATTAGAGCGTGCGCGTTTATATTTTCGGGCTGTGCGTAAAGGGCGCTACTATTGGACCGTGCACTTTTATTATAAGTTTTTCGGTATCTATCCTTTCAGGTTCTTGTACGAAATGTGCCAAAATTGCTCATTTATTTGCTATGCCGTCTAAAGCCCTGTTGCAAATGTGTTCTCCTATTGCTAAAATACCGGTTTCAGGCTGTTACCAGAATCGCTTTACTGGCTGGTAGCCAAGAACAAAACGGCCGAGGCCTACGAGTGGATAAATGTGGCCTGCAAACGGAACAACGTTCAGATCGACGTAAGCAAGTGTCTGATGGTGAGAGAAAACGAAAACAAGAAAACACGCCGCAGCATAATCGACGCCTTCAAGTCGCCCGTTCTCGCTATCTACTTTCTTATCTTCTCTTTTTGCTGGTAAAAACGCTGACAGCTACTACCCCTCCCCTTCTGTCCGCAAATATTACGGCATATATTCAGGGCTCTGCTCCTTAAGCTTCTGCCAAGGCTCAAGTTCAAGCTTGGGCTCAGTCAGGTTTAGGTTTAAGCTTAGGTTCAGTCCCGGGGTCAAGTTTAGGCTGTTAGGTTTACACTTTGGTTCAGGCTTGGGCTCCGGTTTAGGCTCAGGCTGAGGTTCAGGTTTGGGCTCAGGCTTATACTAGGCTAGGCTTTGGATTGGGTTAAGGTTTGTAATCTGTCGGTACTTTGTGGGCACTGTAGTCTTCGGCCGACTTGAAGCCACAACAAAGTTTTACCTCTGCACAAACCAATAAATAAGGTGGCGGGTCCTAAGCCGCCGCGTCAGGCTCCGCTGTACGCACGCACTGACTAGAGATAAGGGAGCAACTGGGCCATGCTGCATAGGTTACGTAACTGGCAGCAAAATTTACATGCAGCAGTGCGGCGAGCTACCTACATACATGTATCACATCCTACACTCTATGCCTAAATGTTAGCAGCTGCGGCTGGGTGTCCAACTACGGACATACCAGTTTGGGCTCAGGTTTTGGCTTAGGCTTTGTGACTTTGGTTACAGTTAGTTAGGCGTAGGCTTATGTAGGTTCAGACTGCCGTTGTCAAGTAAATTAAAATTAAAATCAAATTAAATTCGAAAATAATTTACTTCCGAAGAGTAAATTAAATGGCAAGTAAATTAAAATTAAATTAAATCTCTGACAAAAATGACGAAGCAAGTAAAAAGTAAATTAAATTAGATTGAAAAGGCCGAAAATTTTACTTTCAATTTACTTCTAATTTACTTCTAATTTGCTTCACTGACCATTCGATCTGTGGTTGTTGTCGGCTCTCACAGGCTACTTGTCTGTCTGTCTTTTTGTCTGTCTATTTGACTGCACCACATATGCTCTCCCTGTTGAAAACTCATCTACTGTGTTGCAGATACCATAAGTACAACTCACTCATAGTTTGGTTCTGAAATTTTGTGATATTCCTGATCTATCCTCGACCTGTCCAACCAACCACACAAAATAGTAAATTTAAAATCAGGTTCTCGGTGAGTAGCATTTGGAACTGATCTAGCGAGATGTTTCACCAAAAGTCTGTAAAATATGAGAATAGACATTTTCGCCCCTTAATTTTTGTTATAAACAAACCAACGGATTTCCCTCTACATACAGTGTAGTGATTGGTAGGGTTCCGACGATATATCGATATCGATATCGAAAAGTCGATATATCGATCCTTTCTCCAATATCGATATCGATATCGATATCGCGATATTTCGCATCGATATTTTCGATATTTTTGTGTGTGGAAAAGCAGGAAAAACAAAACTAACACCAAGTTTATTTCTCTGGAACAGTAAAAAACAGTTTTTTTAGACAACTCAGAAATTGTTGGTAGAGTCAAAAGCTAACAGTGGCATGATAGCTCTCAGAAACATCAATTTCTCGGCATTCTCAGCTTTTAGACAGCAAGCTTAGGTTCTAAAATGTCTGCAGCAGCACTGAAAAGCTGCTCACTCCACACACTTGAAGCAGGAGGGCAGAAGCAGACATGGGCTAGCATTTTGGCTGAGGGGTGGCAAATTTTCAAATCCTGAGGGAGTACCGCCGGGCTGATGGGTGGTTGAAAAGATCGTAAGGAAAAAAGTCGGATTTTTACTAAAGTTAAGCTTTTTGGCTTATTTATCATTAAAATACGCTATTCTGTCTGAGCTCCTTTATGCCTAATGAGGGTGGGGCATCGGCCTGAGAGGTGAACCTTTTCATTGAAGGGCTTCAGAAGGGCTTCACTACCTTTTCTGCAATTCTCTACTTAATTGATATCAGATCGCTGATTGCATCAGTACTTGACTGATAAGCAGCAAGAGCAGTTTGCTCTTTCAAATTTTCACATTTTCTTGCATATCTATAAATATCGATATCGATATCGATATCGATCGATATTGAGCTGAAAATATCGATATCGATATCGAATATCGACAAGTTTTGATATCGTCGGAACACTAGTGATTGGTCAGGAGGACTGATACCTATACACCTTACTGTATGTATGTATGTGCTGGTTGCAAAAACAAAAAATGATGATTTGCTGGTTTCTCAACTGTCAAACATTGTTTCTCAAAAATCTCGCTTCAAATCCTGCACTAGTGTACGTACAGTACAGTACAAGAAACTACAGTTTCTAGTAACCACCGATGCGTGAAAGCACGCTTGTTTCATAAAAATGAAACCTGTCATTGAATAAGAGCATTAGGTATCTATCTATTAGCTGTTCGTCTGCTGTTCCTGTACTGTTTCTGGTTTGGCAAATTAAGATGTATGGTATCTGCTGTTCCTAGGAAAAAGTAATTGAAAGCATTGAACAAACAACTGCGTTTTGCACAGAGCACGACGATACTATTTGAAGAGTTAACAAAACGATGGAGTTAGATTTCATAGTGTTTGCAGTTTAGCGGAAATCGGTACTCAGATATTCAATCATTTTAGGGTCTTTTCATAACTTTTTGCATGGAAAAGTAAATTAGAATTTAATTAAAAGTTGAAAGTAAATTAAAATCAAATTAAATTGTTGATAAACTGGGGCAAGTAAATTAAAAAGTAAGTAAATTATTTTGTGGAGGTGCAAGTAAATTAAAAAGCAAGTAAATTCCTCAACTAATTTACTTGACAACGGTACGGGATCAGATTTGAATAAATTGCCTTTTGAAATCATAGTTCTAAACAGATTCGGAGTAGTAGAATGCTTTCAAGCCAAAAATCGGGCCGGCTCGCCCTTCGTTTTGACAGAAATGGTATGCAGGTTTTTTATTGAATAAACTTACTTGGACTACAGTAGGCTCAGGCTCTTAGTACGTACAGGTACTGTATGCGCGCGATTTTTTAATCTTCTAACATCCTAACGTCGGTTCTATTTAGGATAACTGGAACTTTGATCTATTGGGGCCTGACGCTTTACAGCACTCAAATAACCGAAAATCCTTACGTTGGCTTTATTTTGTCTGGGATAATTGAACTTCCGGCCGGAACACTAGGACCGTTCCTGTTGATTTGGTAAGAAAATTCGAAAGCAAATTATTATTATTACTACAGGGCTTTTTTATAGCTTTGGCAGGCGAGCTGTAGGATTCTCGTCATTCCTGCTTTGCGCAATTTCACTGTCGGGTCTGATTTTCGTTCCGAAAGACGGTAGGCGTTATTTATTTATTTATAAAGTTAGGTATTCGAAACTTCAGGTCCAATGTGGATTGTTACTTGCTTGTCGCTGGCCGGCAAATTTTCAAATCTTATGATCTGGGGCTCCAGTATGCTCTTGATGTGTGAGGTGTTTCCAACTACAGTCAGGTACAACTGTTTTATGTTATGGTAAGTAGAACGGTTGTTTATTACAGAAATGCTTCCGACGGCTTGATGGCAACTGCAGGAAAAGTAGGCAGCATTCTAGCGCCGTTTGTGGGTCCTCTGGTACGATTATAAATTGTCTTGATAATAAAGAAGCTTCTTCGATAAACCGAAAACTTGAAAAATCTATATTTATTTAGACCGAAACATTGTTACGCGCTGTCGCGCTTACTTTTAATCATTATTGACGGCCTTTTGCCCCATCTGGCACAGCTGATCGAAATACACATATTCTCTCCTCTATATAGAGACTAAATAGTTTTCAGGCTGAAAAGGACCACCGACTTCCGCCAGGCATTTTTGGCTTGATGGCCTTCATCGCGGCAGCACTTCATATTTGCTTTCCAGAGACGAAAGACAAAGAACTACCTGAAGATATTAAAGATACCGACCCAGGACCAGTGTTATCTCGGCGTTTTCGAGCTTACTGAACCGATTATAAATCTCTACGGGTTGGGGTGCATATAAAATTGCTTTGTCATTGTCTGTCTTGATAAAACATATCTATCCTATTCAATCTATTATTGTTTTGTTTATGATTGTGTTGTGAGGTTGGTTCGCCATATGCAGGTGTGTGTATTGTTGCTGTTTTGTAGCGTTTGTCTTGTTTGCTTTACTTGCAGAAAACATTCATTTCGTGTGTGTTGCTGTGTCTGTGGGCTGTGCAGCAAGTCAGTGCATTACCGGACAGGAACCAACAGTGCCAACAGATGTGCCAAAACTGTGCGGAGCCCTGCCAAGAGAAATGCCAACTGAGTTGCCGGACCCAAGGTAAGATTTGCATTGGCAACTAGGTTAGGTATATGTATTTATTTATATGACATAATGTACTCGCCATACAATAGTCCAGTCCTGTGAACATTGTAAATGTGTTGTGAAATTGTGTTCTGTATTGTGTTGTGTAAGGGTAGTGGTGTGTTGTAAGTGTGTTGGGTAAGTATGTTGTGTTGTGTAACTGTGTAATTGTATTGCATTGTGTTTATGTTGTGTCTTTCGGTGGTGTTGTGTTGTGTAATTGCATTGTGTCAGGGTGTTGCGTAACTGTGTTGTGTAATTGTGTTTTGTAAGTGTGGTGTGTAATTGCATTGTGTTATTATTACGTGTTGTGTTGTGTTTTGTAAATTACATTGCGTGTTGAGTAATTGTGTTGTGTGTAAGTGTTTTATGTCTTACTGTATTGTGTAGTTGTGTTTTGTAAGTGTGTTTTGTAATTGTGTTGTGCTCTTTTGTGTAATGGTGTTATTTGTTTATTTGGCTGTTGTGTTGCACTTAGAGATGCAACCATAATCCGGCATATACCGAATAATCCGGTGTTTTTTAGCTAAAAACACTATCCTGGTATCCGGCATGTTTTTATTCGCTTAAAATACCGGATAATTCCGGATAATCACAGTAACAGCACTATATGTAATCCGGTATTTTTATTTTTCGTTGCGGTTGCATTTCTAGTTCCACTGCGACACGCTATGCTTCTATAGTTTCAGTGATTGTCAACTGCTCTGACTCCTGTTGCAACGTAGCATGCACACTTGCCCGACAGAAGCGCGATTTCCTCTCCACGTTCACGATGCCAATCAAACGTCTGTTGGAAGAAGGCAGTGAGAATCTAATCAGAGAAGGCATTGAAGGTGCAGCCAAACGTGCCAATCAGGAGGTCTACAAGCCCGGGTTGTTCAGCAAAAGGAAGTCTGCCGATAAACTGCTGTCCAAATACAGCGAAGCAGTGACTGAGCTTGAACGGACTGAATCGGAATTTGCAAGAGCACACAAAGATATCAGTGAATCAGCGCTGCACAGGCACATGGACCCTTGGGACCGTGTCAAGGGCGAACAGTACATGATGAACTTAGAGTATGGCATGGATCACGAGAAGAACCTAGAAGAACAGCATCGAAGAGTGGTTCACCTGCAGAACAAACTCAAGCACTACAAGGTCCCCGTTCCCCAGCAGCGCAGGGTGCCTGGTGAACAACAGACCAATCTCTTTGCAGAATACAGCAGAGCCTTGCACCAAGGGGCCGATGAGAGTGAAGTACGTGAGCTGGAAGCCAAGTTGGCTGCACAAGGAGGACTGCCCGATTTGGGTTGGAAGCTGACAGCCTACAGAGATTTCGAAACAAAAGAGCGACAGCTGGAGTCAGAGTTGCAGCCACTATTCAAGCAAGTGCGCATTCATGCAGCTGAGGAAGTGGCTGCCACTATGGAGGATGCTCAACTGAAAACGTTATTAGCTGTCAACGGCAAGCTGCCTCCGCTGAGTCCAGAGCTGAAACTCGACCACAACATGAAGACGGTGCACGAGAGTCTCGCTCAACTGATGGACATTGAAAGGATGGAGAAGCAGTATGAAACGGAAACAATTGCTTTAGCTGATCGAATTAAAGAAGTGCAGGATTCGTTGAAGAATGCGAAGAAGTCACCAGCATATTATATCTTCTTGCATCGGTTAGAGTTGGCAAAGTTCAGAGAAAAGGTCGAGGGAAAGATGTTGCAAAATCTAAAGCGGTGGCACTTGGAGATGCAGGAAGAGTTGAAGCCTGTCCTGCACCGTCTCAGACAACTGACCTGATGCAGAGTGATCGGTCATTTGATACTACGCTTCTTGCTAACACCACTCGTTTGCTCTGTATATGCTCCTTAGACACAATGAACGCTTTTCACTGAAAACTGAACACAAAAATCAGAACAATCTGCCAATCTGCATGTACTTAGATCAAATCAACTTCAGCTTCAATCACTTGACTTGACAAAGATAGCATACATATTTTGTCACTGCTGTTAGATCTCTCTCTCCCTCCCTCTATACTGTTCACTGACAGGCCTTAAAACTACTGTAGATTTGTTACCAGATTGATACATAGACAAAACACAAAAAAGTAAAAAGTTTGCCTCCCTCAACACAAAACTGAATAAACTAAAATTATCCTATTCAATCTTCTTATTGTTTTGTTTATGATTGTGTTGTGTGGTTGGTTCAGCCGTATGCAGGTGTGTTTATTGCTGCTGTTTGTAGCGCGTGTGTGTAGTTTTGCTTTACTTCCAGAAAACATTCATTTCGTGTGTGTTGCTGTGTCTGTGGGCTTTGCAGCAAGTCAGTGCATTGCCGGACAGGAATAAGCAGTGCCAGCAGATGTGCCAAAACTGTGCGGAGCCCTGCCAAGAGAAATGTCAATTGAGTTGCAGTGGCCAAGGTAAGAGTTGCATGCAATAATGTCACTAAGCTTTTCTTTCCTTGTTTTCTGTTGTGTTGTCTGGTACTGTGGTGTGTTGTTTGTTTTCTTGTTCTGTTGTGAAATCATGTAGTCTCTTGGTTTGCAATCGTGTTGCTTTGTGCAATCGCTTTATTTGTTTGCTTGCTTGTTGCGTTGTGTTGCAATTCATTGTTTGTTGTGTTGTTTCTCTGTTGTGTTGTGTTGTGTTGTGTGATCGGTTCTTGTTTGCTTTCTGTGGTGCATGAGTTGAGTTATCTAATCGTTCCTTAGCTTATTTACTCGCTGTATGTGCTGTATTTCTCTTTGTTGCGAATTTGCAGCAAGCTAAGCTGCAATTGTTGCAGTGAAAGCTAACTGCTCTGACCCTTGCTGTAATGTGCCATGCACGCTTACTCGACAGAAGCGGTACTTGCTCTCTGCTCTGAAGACCTCACTGACGCGTCTGTTTGAAGAAGGCAGCGAGCGTCTCTCCAGAGAGGGCATAGAAGAAGCAGCCAGACTTGCAAGTGATGACCCCGCAATCAGGACAGCCATGCCAGTCGACCAACTTCGGTCAGAATACAGCAGAGCAGTGGAGAAGCTGGAACGAATGGAATCCGACTTTGCACGGGTGCACAAAGGCATAGCTGAATCGGCGTTCACCAAGCACTTGGATCCTAATGACGCTGAGAAAGCCGAACAATACATGAAACACATTGAGTTCGGCATGCAGAAGGAAATGAGTCTACAAGAACAACACAAAAAAGTGGCCCGTCTGCAGAAACAACTCAGCAGCAGCGGTGTTCCCATCGATCAGCAGCGCAGGGTGCTTGGTGGTGGTGGTGGTGGTCCAAAGCAGCAAACCAGCGGTCTGATTGCCGAATATGGCAAAGCCTTACACCATGGTGATATGGATAGGGTACGTGAGCTGGAAGAAACGTTGGCCAGACAGGGAGGACTGCCGGATCTGGGCTCCAAGCTGACCAATTACAGGCAAGCTACAGCGGACAGGCAACAACTGGAGTCGGAGTTGGAACCGCTCTTCAAGCAAATGCGCATCAGAGCAGCTGAAGAGGTGGCCCAGATGGAGGATGCTCAGCTGAGAGCGCTGAAATCAGTCAACTTCAGGATGCCACCGCTGAGCCCAGAGATCAAAGACTACAACAAGATGAAGACAGTACACGACAGTCTCACTCGATATATATGTACAATTGAAATCACTGGGTATGGACGTCAACAACGAGTTTGTGGCTGCAATTGAGGAGGCTGGCCGTCTGAAATATCAGTTGAACAACATGCCGCACAAAGTACCTGAGCCAGACAATCTGTTGAAACAGTTTCAGTTGGCACAGTTCAAAGGAAAGGTTGGGAACAAAATGTTGCAGGCCGTCAACAAACAGACCGAAGAGTTGGAGGGAGAGCTGCAGCCGGTCCTTCAACGACTCAAAGCACTGACTTGAGGCAGAGCGATTGAATCGATTGATACTCTTCTTCTCTCTAACACCTCGTTTGCTTCCGCTTATGTTCCTTAACCATAAACGCTCTTCAATCAAATACTGTGCTTTCAAAATAGACCTCCTGTAAGGCACAATTCACCTTCTCTCCCTTCAGGTCGTATTATGTAAACGTGTTTGTTCTCTATTCAGCTAACTAATAGCTTTCTTTTGCGACGTGTGCTCGCTATGTAAACAAAGAAACTCGCTTTAGTTCTCCTCTTTTCTAAGGAGCATTACTGAAAAACCTGCTTTGCTGTTTAGCTACTGGTATGTCTTGGTATTATTTCACAGTTCTGTTTTTCGGACTATTAATGGCTAATACAACTAGGTACGTTTGCTTTCATGTTCAACTCTAAATCACAAAATTTAGTGATAGAAGGCAAAAACGTCAAACAAACGCTTTACTCATTCGAACAGGATTGGGCTTGGTCAGAGGCTCTTATCTTACTTCGAAGAATGGATTTCGAATGAAGGCATGATTCTCCTAATCAGACTCAGGTGTTGCACATATAGCTCTAGGTTTTCTGGCTTCCCTATGCATCTTTGGTGAAGCGATTCCAAAAGTCAGGGCCTCCAATCTCCTGGCAAGGTGTCTATGATGGATCGGCAAAGAAACCCAAGTGTCCTCAGACAGCCAACCCTTTACTGGATACAAATAAAACCAACTCAATTAGCGAACAGTGTTTTTTCATCAAAATTGTTGTGCCTGACTGCCTCAACTGTCGACTCCCTGTTCTGTTCTGGCCGCATGGTGGTGGATTCAATGTGGGTTCCAATAGGGATTATGACATCTCTGCACAAGGAGACAATTTTGTCAGAAGTGGGGTGGGTTTTACTGAAGGTTTTACTTTTTACAGTCTTATCTGAAGTCTCTGATCATTTTAGCTGATCATAGCTCAACCAACATATCGTGTGGGTGCGTTTGGTTTCTGGTCAACGGGCACATCAGATGCTCCCGGCAACGCCGCAATGTGGGATTGTCTGGCAGCTCTTCAATTCGTCAGAACTCAAATCGCCTACTTTGGCGGTGACCCCAACAACATCATCCTGCATGGTCAGGGTTCCGGTGGTGTAGCTGTGGACGCCATGACTCTGAGTCCCCTAACCCGTGGTTTCTATTCAGCGGTCAGTATTCTAAGCGCTTCAGTTTTCGCTCCTGCAGTTAACATAGCCCAATCGGTGAGAGAAATGCGAAACAGAGATTTGGCAGTTGCAGCAGGGTGTGATGATGCCGCCGGCTCCAGATGGGATGGCGGAAGGAGAAAGGAAATTCTGAATTGCATGCAGAGAATGTCCTGGGAAAGACTGTTGGAAGCTCAGAACAAAGTCAACCCCAGAAACACCAACTTCTACTGGAATCCCAGGGTGGATGGGCCTGGTGGATTTTGGCCAGAACCCATAGAATCACTGGCTAGGAAAAGACCCAATGTTCCTGTGATCATGGGGAGTACTAGAGACGAACAGCTCTGGAACATCATAGTGGCTCCTGCCGTTTTTGGATCGAAGAATTTTCAGGTCAAGCAAGAATGGTCCAGTCCTCAGTTAGTAAACAAGGAGTGCCAAACCAGAGTGACCCCTGACCTTTTCCCGAGCAACTTTGCCCAGGTCAGAGCCGCTTGCACCAACTACTTTCTACCCAAAACTTCTGCTACTGCAGGAATGGTGAACAACCTGAGACAGGCAGCCAGGGTGGGATCTAATTTGAACTACCATGCACCAATTCTGAGGGACATAGGGTACTATTTGGCTAACAATAACCCAAATGTCTTTTTATACTCTTATGACTTCTCCCGTAACAATTCACTCTGGTGGCAAGCTGCTGGGGCTTTTCACAACATGGACCTAATCTATTTTGAAGATTTTCTTATTCCACTTTACCCATACGAGCAAGACGCAACTGATCTGGTGATGAAGCAACTGGTCGGCGATTTATGGGCCAATTTTGCCAAGTACAAAAATCCAACTGCTGCTTCTTGTTGTCTCAGATGGAATCCAGTTAGTTTGCCTGCTGGGAGCAATTATTTCAGTATCAAGCCCTATTATCCAACTAATGAGAATTATTTTCATGCTAGTGATACTAGATTTTGGAATCAGTTTCTGCTCTGAATTTGAAAGTTGACTGTACAA
This sequence comes from Sabatieria punctata, assembly GCA_030248155.1. Lineage (NCBI taxonomy): Eukaryota > Metazoa > Nematoda > Chromadorea > Araeolaimida > Comesomatidae > Sabatieria > Sabatieria punctata. Next base: position 135,367 of record JASANB010003733.1, read on the forward strand.
TAATTCAGTTTGTATTTGATCAATTCTCTAGCTCAGGACAGGACAACAAGAAAATCTGCGCAAGATCTGAGTTTTTCTGCAAGAACAGTACTATTTGCAGACGTCAGTTAGGGTCATTTTGCAGATCCAGTCTATGTAGTAGGGTATGTCAGCGGCATAGGTGCAGCCTCTGATAGACGTGTTACATCCGGCTTGAATGATGCCAAACAACAGCCAACGATATTCACTGGCACCGACTTTGGGGTCCAGTCGCACCCAGTACATCACTCCTCCACCAGAATCGCCATGAAACTAATTACGTCAAGACAGAGAATCCATAACAGACCTCTACACACAGGCCACGATTCCTGCCGTGTCGTGGTGGTCCCACGCAGCAGCCACCATTTTTCGTAGACCGCCGGATCGTCGTAGGCACTTCCTAAGATAATGCAGTGTCCAACAACAATTGGGCTTGAAGAAGTAGCCTTACTTTCTGTAGCAGTCATCATAGCAACGTTAAGCGTATCCCTGACGTTGTTAGTAGCTGAAAAACGTTTTTGGTGCTGCGATTCTCCAATTTGTAGACTTCGACTTGTCCATTTCATACGTATTTGTTTGAGCAAAGCCTAAGCCTAAAACTAACCTTAGCCTAGGCCTAAGGATAAGCCTAAGCTAAACCTCAGCCTAACCCTAAACCTACTTAAGCCTAACCCTAAACCTCAGTCTAAGCCTAAGTCTAAACCTAAACTACTGTTTGAGTATGGGATTTTCATTAATCGGTTCGGTATGGGTACCTAAACCTTAGCCTAAGCCTAAACCTAAACCTCATCCTAAGCCTAAGCTTGAACCAAAACCTAGATCTCAGCTTCAGGCTCAGCCTAACGCTAAGCCTAAAGCTAAACATAAGCTTAAATCTAAACCTCAGCCTCAGCCTGTTTGGAACGGTTTTGTGAGACAGCAACAAAGCTCTTTCGCTCACCTATGCCATAGCCAAAGATGTCAAACTGTCCCGGGTACTTGGAAACGCGTGCACTCTCATCAAAGTCATATTGGAACCCTTTGCCGGCCAAGCAAATCGGTCTGGGTTGTTTGTTCCAGTTTCTACTACGCCGCAGGGTCCAGTGGTAGCCGATTCGCAGCACGGCCAAATCCATGTGCGGGTGCTTGAAGATGCGGTAGACTTTGTAATCCGGGAAAGCCGTCTGGCCCACTAATCCCTCCCGCTTTACGCGTGGTTCCCCACCGGCGCCGAACAAATAAACGCTTCAAGTAGACAGTCAGGCACTTTTAACGCCGTTTATTGTACAGACACCATAAATGGTACCAGTAACTAGGCTAGTGGCACCTTTAATTATATGGTACCAATACCATATACGGTACCACCACGTTCGGGGACTGTGTGGTACCATAGATGGTACCCCTACCCATGGCCATGGGGGTACGAAATCTGAACAGAGTTGTACCATATATGGTACCGTACCGGTACCAATGCGAAGGTCACCACAGTGGCTGAAAGGCATAGTTGGCTTCTCAGACAGCTTCTGACATCGTAGATCTTCTTCCCAACGCGGCATGCTTTGTGGAGCGGCTTCGGTGCACCGGCAGATCCGGTCGGTTCCCATTTTACCTACTACCTGTCACCAGCTTTCGGTGGCCTGGGTGGAGCTTTGTGCCGACGACCAACTCCTTGCGGCAAGAACCTTGCCGCGCCGAGAGGATGAGCGCACGCCGTTGCCACAGTGGCTATGCGGCCTAAACCACTACACCAACTGTGCCGGCCACTAGCCTAGGTACCGGTACCATATATGGTGTCGGTCATAAACGGCGTTGAGTGCCTGACTGTAAGATGAGAACCAATTCAGACTTGTTTGGCTAGTGTTTATTCTACTCACTTGTGCTTCCTTCGGTTTAAATTGTCTACACAGTGTTTGGCAGTCAGTGCGTGGGCCTTGCCGATTAGGACCGCCGAACCTGCAACAGTCAAGCTTTTTTGTTTCTATTGTCCTTGTCTGCAGAAGAAGCGTTACAGCCAGGGATGTGAGGTGTGCTTTTTCCGCTGTTTTTTCCTAGGGTCGGAAAAAACATAAATCGCAGAAAAAAGCTCAAGCTAAAAATAGCTAATTTATGCAATTTTTCAGTCAAAAAATGCACTTTTGCGATGTATAAGGCCGGACTGACTCAAAACTGTTAGAAAAAACAACAGAAAATACCAAACTTTGGCAATTTATAATAAAAAGGCAAACTGCTGTAAGAAAATATACATATAGCGTTTATTGATGGAGCCTGTCAGGGACTGTTTCACGCCTGTTTAGTGATTTATATCTATGATGTAAGACGTGTATTTCTGTTCTGAAAAGACTGAGGAAGGGCTAGAAAGCGTTAGGAATAATTTTGAAAAAAAAACGAAAAAAACTGGAAAAAGGAAACAGGCCGAGGTTTTTTCGGAAAATATCCAACCTGGATGATGAAGGAATGCGTGATTCAGAGTGTTTGTATTATCGAGTTATCGAGTGGTTGTGTGCGTGCGTCTGAGAGTGTGTGTATTTGTTTCTTGTGTTGTATACCTGACTAATCAAGTAAAGCCTCCTCATCTCGTTTCAATGAATAGATTGGATTGGATCGAAAGGTTGAGACAAATAGGTACTGTTATTTTACTAGTGGATTTTTATTTTACTATTTACTAAATTTACTAGAAATTCAACCTGTCAATTTAATTTTTGTTTTTTTTAATGCCAATCAGCTCCAATTTTACTAATTTTTGTTTTAATAAAAATTTTAGCAATTTTACTACTATTTTACCAGTCATAAAAAGTGGAATTTCGCATCAATGACGCCAAAATTTTGTGAATAAATGATGTTGGTTTGGTCCAAATACATAGTCGCTAAATTTGATCCCAGAAGTTTAGAGATTAAAAATGTGTGAAATTTCACTACAAAAGTTGACCCACACATCTTTTATTGCAAAATTGATCAAGATTTTGACTAAAATTCATCAAAAAGCTAGTAAAATAGTAGTAAAATTTCCATTTTACTATTGACAGCCTTTTGGTAATTTAATTTAATTTTTACTTTACTATTGGTTCTTAATTTTACTTTTTACTATTACTTTACTACTAGTAAAATACCACTAGCATTACTAATTTTTCTTTTACTACACTATGTATAGTAAAATAACAGTAGACCAGAGAGAACTTACATACATTTCAAGTCTCCAATTCTGTCGTAGCATCCTGCTACGTAACCACAGTGATAAGAATCGGAAACTGCGAGTGCCATGGCCCACGGAAGATTGCCCTGTTGGGCTGGATATCCATTTCTTACCTTGAACTGCAACCAAGAACATCGTGAACCGGTAGCATAGGAATAGGACTGGATCTGGATCGTGACTACAAGGTGTATCTTCTTTAAATGAAAGATAAATGAATTCAAGGTTTCTAGAATTTCTTTGTCTTTTACTTAAACAAGCATTCGTTCAAACCGGTTCAAATTTGCAGTTGCTACAGTAGAAAATGTGTGGAGTTGTTTTTCTGACCGACCGACCGTGTATGCCATACTACTGTTATTTTACAATAGTATAGTAAAACAAAAATTAGTAATATTAGTGGTATTTTACTAGTAGTAAAAAGTAAAATTAAGAGCCAATAGTAAAGTAAAAATTAAATTAAATTAACAAAGACCGTCACTAGTAAAGTGAAAATTTTTCTACTATTTTACTAGTTTTTGGTTAATATTCCAGTCAAATTCTTGATCACTTTTGGAATAAAAGTTGCATGGGGGCACTTTTGTCAGTCGAATTTAACACGTTTTTGTGTCTACACTTCGGGTGAACTTCATCATGATCAAATTTAGCAAATATTTAGACCAACATCAATTATTCACAATACCTTGGAATCATTGATTCAAAATTCCACGTTTTGACTAGTAAAATCGTAGTAAAAATATAAGTATTCTACTAATATACGTAGTAATGTACGTAATATACGTAGTAAAAATATAAGTAGACTAGTAAAAATCGTAGTAAAATTAGTAGTATTATTAGTAAAACAAAAATTAGTAAAATCGGAGCTGCCTGGTAGTAAAGCAAAAATAAAAATTAAATGGACAGGTTGAATTTGTAGTAAATTTAGTAAATAGTAAAATAAAAATCCACTAGTAAAATAACAGTATGCCATGCCATCTAGCCATACCTTGGGTTACAGTTGGTAGGTACCACAAAATTTCAGGTAAGTCCAGGTTCAGGTATCTCTAAAATCCAATTTCAGGTTCAGGTTCAGATTCAGGTACATTTTTCAAAAGTACCCAGGTGTCAGGTTCAGGTTCAGGTACTTTCAAATAAAGACACAAATTTTCGGCTATGAGCTAAATCAATAGCGCTCCTGTTCCTTTTCTTCAGAAAATGATCCATGTTCAAAGCAATCGAAATTTGCAAACCAACAATTCGACAAAAACGAGAAAAACGCAAGACAATTTTTTCGGTATGACGGACCGATCGCCACTATAGTAGGAAACCCGACGCACTCCACGAACGTTCATTTCAAACTCTAAGTTCCGGCATTACGTTAAGGCTCAGGCTTACATGTACATAAGTTCTACTAGCTGACGTTTAAGCTTACGTTCAACAAACAAACTAAGCTTAGGCTTAGGCATAGAGGAAGACAAGCTTTCATAAAGGCAATTTCCGGATGGGGGGCTTTTCCCTATAATCGCCTTCATTTTTAAGTTACAGTACATGTACAATGTAGGTGCACATAGAGATAATGTGCATTAGTCGATTTACGCACACCATTTTCAAGGACAAAACTGTAGAGCGTCAAGCAATATGTGATCTATAACCAATTTCAAAAGTTGACAGTACGTGCTACTTGTACCGGGAAGTTTAAGACAAGAAAAACCTGAAAAGTAGGTACCGACCTAGTAGGTGTCAGGTAAGTACTTTTATTTTCAAGTAGGTTCAGGTTCAGGTTCACAATTTTCAGGTTAATACCCAGGTTTCAGGTTCAGGTTCAGGTATACCTACCAACTGTACCTTGGGTTACTGTTGTTTGCGTATACACAAACACATTTATCTTACACAAAAAAACACATTGTTTTTTGATTGTGTATACACATACACATTTAAAATTTTGATACACATTACCATACACAAACAGTACTCAAAATGTGTAATTTTGTTTGTGTATTTGATCAGCAAAAGTCGATAACATTTCGAACAGAATCCTAAAACTTCGATGTTTTTCGTACAGTAATACTACAGAGTAGATACCGTAAAACCTCTAATAAAAGCGCCGCTCCAATATAGTAGCGCCCTATACGGACAGCCCGAAAATAAAAACGCGCACGCAGTAATAGTAGCACTTTTCTAATAATAGCGCTCCCACATGCACTACTACTGTATCAACGCTTTGTACGTGTTTCCAATGTAGAATACTGTCCCTTTGAGACAATTTTCTTTGATTGCTGCTTGAAAACATTACTGATATAAAGTTTGCTTGTGTTTAAGACAAAAAATACCCTGTATTTTCAGAAAAATGAGCACACTTGAGATGCCCAATGTAACGCTGAAATAATAAACGCACACGCTTCAATAATTGCGCCCCAAAAGCAATCACGAAAAAATTATAGGGCAGCGCTATTATTAGAAGTTTTACAGTATCCTCATAAAGCCTAAAATGGTCTGAGTAACTCAATTTCAAAGCTGTCCAAGGTTTCAATTAGAAGACATCAAAAGATATGATTTTTTTAGCATTTCTGGCTCAAAATCTGCCACAAAATTGCATTTTCAGCATACCCAAAAATTCACATTGTTTTGTTGAATGTGTCTACACAAATTACCATACACATTTGACAGTAAATGTGTATACACACAAATTCAGAAAATCCAATACCAAACAACAGTACTTTGGGTACGCGCGGTTTGCGCTTTTTAAATTCAATGCCACAGTTTGGATCTTTAGATGGTGTCATATCAGCGGTGAAGGTTAAAGCAAATTGGGAAGCCCCTGCCGACCTGGGCTGGTACATCGGCAACCCCAGGGGCACCAGTTGGGTGAGCCAATCGTTAGCTAGAATTGCTACAGAAAGCACAGCTAGCACCGTCAATGCAGACTTCATCATTGTGGCTCCTTGTAGAAATGAATGGCAGAAGCTTGGTGAGCAGTGCTGCTAAATTGTCAGGTAAATCAGTGACTTGCGGCCATTCAAAACTGCTGCTACTTTGGTTTTCAGAAGCTGAATACCTTATGAATTGCAGAGCTTTCAGCTTCCTGCACAACAAATGCTCTTAGTGGCTGTTTCTACTTCAGCTATGTTTGTATGTACCTTTTGACCCAGTATTCTTTTAAGGTAACTGAAAGTGTTGCACAAGCACTAGATTGAATACATCTTAAAACTTCTAATAATAGCACTGCGCTAGTATTGGAGAGTGCGCGTCTATTATTTCAATGCGACATTGGGTATCTCAAGTGTCCTCATTTTTCTGAAAATACAGGCTATTTTGTCTTAAAAACACATGCAATCTTTATATGAGTTTTAGTCTGACTAATGTTTGCAAACTTAATCAAAGAAAATTGTCTCAAAGGGACAGTATTCTACATTGGAAACACGTACAAAGCGTTGATAGTAGTGCACGTGGGAGCGCCGTTATTGGAAGGGCGCTACTATTGGAGCGACGCTTTCATTAGAGGTTTTACGGTACTCAGGTCTCAGCAAGAATGCATAAAAGAGTAGCAAGAATGTGCCGCTCAGCGGCCGGCCGAGTGTCGATGCGCTGTACCAAAATTACTGGAGGGGTCGCGAAATTCGCGACCCCTCCAGTAATTTCGGGAGGGGTCGCGAATTTCGCGACCCCTCCAGTAATTGCGCATGCGCTTTATTGCAGCGCAACCTGATTTTTTAGCGGGTTATTCAATCTGTCTTTGGGAATATAGCTGCCGCCGTTGATTTCTCAAGTCTACGGCAACATGATAAAGGAAAAGAAAGGTAAAAAAGCTGGAATATGCAAGCAGGTGGCATGTGTACATAACCAAGCTCATGTGCTGCGTTCAAAATGGAAAAATTCACAAATGCAAAAAGCCTGATGCATTTCACAGATATCTTGCAATCTTGCCTTGCAATTGGACACTTATTTTAGTTATTGTGATGATTGAAGATCTTACACCAACTATGCAATGAATTGCCGTTGTAGAAAATCACTAAACATTTTGTTGACGTCATTCTTGCTCAGAAATCAGGTTGCGCTGCAATAAAGCGCATGCGCAATTACTGGAGGGGTCGCGAAATTCGCGACCCCTCCCGAAATTACTGGAGGGGTCGCGAATTTCGCGACCCCTCCAGTAATTTTGGTACAGCGCATCGACACTCGGCCGGCCGCTGAGCGGCACATTCTTGCTACTCTTTTATGCATTCTTGGTCTCAGGAATGCTCAACTCCAGCTGCCACAGATTTTTTGCAAGTCAACCTTCAAACTGCTTAGACTTATTTTACATTTATCTCTCCATAAATATGCCCACAGGCTTAGTATTTTCGGTTTCAGCATATTGTGTGTCTGGGTGGGTTCGCAATTAGGCATGTAAAATACGTGAAAACAAGCAATAATATTTTGAAAAACAAGGTTAATTGAGGGTAAAATTGAAACAGTGAATGCAAAATGCGATGCTAATTTGCACAATACCAATTCATTGTCAAACAGCATTGATGAGCGATTGCATTTACATCTGTTCTAATTGCGGAAAAATGATGTTTTCATGAATAAGTCCATGGGTTTATTTTCGTTGGTTGGGTTTCGAAGGGTTGGGTGACCAATCAGTTGTACTGCGATGGCAGCAGTCTCTGCGAACGAACCAAAGCAGTCTGTGAACCGAACCTTCGGCCACACAACACAACACACCGCAACAACAACAACGGCTTTGGCTCATCTCAGCCACTGAAACTAGAACGCAATAATAGCTTTATCAGTCACACACTTCGGCTGCTTGCCTGGTCACGCATCCCTCAGAAGCATCCGTGCTGTTTGGACACTGTCCTTCCATTCTTTAACCGAGTCTAATACAGTCAGAAACTTAACGCCATATAACGTTCCGGTACTATATAAGGTACCCTATTGCATACATGTAACAGGTCATCCGCCGAAGGGGAGGGGGGATTGGGGGTCTGGCTCCGGCCGGGCGGTCTGATCTCAAAATTTTGGGAGGGGGGTTGGGCACTAAAAAACGGCCAAAAATCGAAAAAATCGCGATTTTTTGGCTAAAAATCGCTAATTTGGGCTGAAATACAGCTAACAGTGCTGTATGTGAAAGGGACTGCGGAACACACATTTGACAGCTCCGGACCGACCTGGGGGAGGAGGTTACGGGAGGGAGGGGGTTTTGCATCTGGCGGGGTCAGGTGGCATTTTCCAGTTGAGACCCGGGTCTAAAAGCTCAGAACGGTGTGTTTTCGTGTATATTTTTTAGCAAGATAACTAATGAATATGGGAGTTTTGAACTCTGGTTGTTGGAAGAATCGTTCTAAAACCTGCGTAATCTTGGTAGAATTTTTGATTTGATAGGTTTAGATAGAAGCATATTTGAGCTTCTAAGTTGCCTACGTTTTCAAAACTTGTTTGAAACTGAGCTATTCGGACTTAAACGTACAGTCAATTGTTGCAAAGATCAAAACCAGTGTATTTCTCTCACAATGTTTAGTAACTGAGTGGTATTTTTGTGATAGTCCCTATAAAGAGAGTGGGTTATATTACATATTATTATATATCAATCCAGTCTCTCCTGAGAATAGTATTGTTTTGACTTCAAACCTAGTAACCAGTGGGCGGGCATTGGCTTTTTGGAAGCATGGAGCTACGTGTAGTCCCTATAATATTAGTAGCCATATTCGGGAAAGCTATCTCTACAGGTAGAGAATGGGAAACCTAATCGTTTCACCACTGTATGTTTGTAGCGCACTGCTTTAGGCTATGAAAGTTGCTTGCTAGGAACTGGCTTAGAAAGTGCATTACTTCTGCAGCAGCAAACACGATGTGCTCAGATTCTGAGGGCTCCTATAACCAGAAACTGGACTCAAGCAATGCAAGTGTGCAACGCCGGTGGGGGTCGTCTGCTGCATATCTATTCGTCTAAGGAAATGCTGAAGATTCAGCAGCATCTGCTCGAACAAGTACCTAGATAATAATTCTTGTTTTATTGACATATCATTGTAAACCGGTCTGCCACGGAGGAAGGGTTAGGAATTTACTCACGGCCAGGCCAGGACGATGTGATTGGCCCTAAATTCCGGGTAGATTTCGTCTGACTAAAATGGGTTAAAAGCGCGCGCGTCTTGAGTGACAGACAGACCAATTGCAAGACCAATGCTGCTTGCACCATCGTATACATACAGTACCTCTTGAAAGACATTTTTACTCGTATTTGCAGTCTTATTGTCAGTGTAGTGTTTGTTACTAAATTAGTAAACGTGTGTTTCTTTCTTGCTTCACTACACTATGTACCAGCGTCGAATTTTCTTCTAGATTGACCAGCAAGTAGCCCCGTTTCTGTATCTCGGCTTTTACAAGGTGGCGCCGGTTGAAGGCAACACCACCGGCCATAATTTGAAATGGATGACCTCTCCCACAAGTGATATCGGAATCGATATGGTACGTAGAGCTCGTTCCTGACCAAAATTTTAGTTCATTCTTTAGTCGTTTGATTTCACTTCTAATTTTTTTTGCAAATACAAGCATAAACGCAACTAGAATAATTTTTTGTAGAAACAGAATCAGGGCCGTTTGTATTTGTGACTGTAGGTTGGTAAAGAGACCCCTGGCCCAAACTTTCTAATTTCTAGCCTTGCCCGGCCGGCCCAAAACCATAAAAACGAATTGGTTGAAAATTAAGTTGCAGAAATACCGTCAGGAGGACAAGTTTTTTATTGAAAACGCCACTTTGATTTTGTTCAATCAACCGTACAAGTTAGGACTTGTGCTCAATCTCACTCAATGTAGCCCATCCCATACATGCAGTTGGTAAAAGGGGGGATTTCCCCCAGGCCCGATTTTCATGAAAAATTCCCCCCACCCGGTTTATAGCGGTGAATTTTTTATATCCTACCCGTAAACACGGTTCCAGAAGCCCTGATTGGGGTTTCAGAGGCCCTAAACAGGGTTTCGGAACGCAAATTAGGGTTTGTGAAACTCTAATTGGGGGTTTATAAAGACTCAAAATACGATTACAGTATCCTAAACTGGGTTTATGTAACCGTATTTGGGGGTTCTGTCTGAGGCCCAAATTCGGGTCCCGGAAGCCTGATTTGGGTCTCTGACTAATTAAGGTCTCTGAAGCTCTAAACAGGGGTCCAAAACCCTAATTTGGGATTCTGAAACTCTAATTAGGGTTTCCGAAGCTCTAAATCCGGTTTCGCAGCCCTAATTTGCGTTTCTGGAGGCCCAAAATAGGGTCCAGAGCCTTAATTTGAGTTTCAAAATTTCTAAACAGGGTTCCAGAAATGCATTTTAGCTGTATTATGTCGAATAAAATAGAGGTTTTTTTGCACGTTTTAAAAAAATAGGATTTTTTGCACGTTTTAAAACAATAATTTGGATTTAAAGCGGCATTTCTGCACTTGTGACAGGATTTTTACCCGATTTTTAGTCCTGAAAACACTGTTTTGAAAAAGCCCCTTTTGGCGTAGCCGTGAAACCATATTTTGGATCAGAAAAATTGCCCCAACCCAGCCGAAAACCAAGCTGCATGCATGATGTAGCCGGTCAGTCACTCAGTTTTATACTTTATTTTTGTCTCGACAATCTTTCCATTTTCTGCCCACTTTCAGGCATACATGTAGCTGGGCTTTCGGCTGGGGGGGGGGTTTTTTTCCCAGATCCCAAATAGGGTTTCAGCACTATTTCTAAAGGGGGTTTCAGTACTGTTGTTTGTGTATACACATACACATTTACCATACACAAAAATACACATTGTTTTTTCAATGTGTATACACATACACATACACATACACATTGAAAATTTCGATACACATTACCATACACAAACAGTACTGAAAATGTGTATTTTTGTGTATGTGTATTTGATCAGCAAAAGTAGATAAAATTTCGAACAGAAACGTAAAATTTCTATGTTTTTGCTGCAGTAATAAATAGTAGATATTCTCATAAACCCTTCAAATGGCCTAACTAACTCGATTTCAAAGCTATCCAAGGTTTCAAGCAACAAACATTGAGATGTTTGATTTGCGTAGCATTTCTGACTGAAAATCGACCAAAAAATTTGCATTTTCAGTACAATACACATACACAAATATACACAAAAATACACATTGTTTTGTTGAATGTGTATACACAAATTACCATACACATTTGAAGGTAAATGTGTATACACATACACAAACGGAAAACCCAATACCAAACAACAGTAGGTTTCAGCAACCCCCCAATTACATGTATGCTTTCAGGCCTATCAATACAATAACCTCCGCTGGGTATCAGTAGATATTTCGGACGTTAGAGTGACCGGAAGCCTGTTCGCCTGCTACAACAAATCAAACATCTGCTACAAATCAAACTGGCTTCCAAATTTCGGCCGAATGATGCTGGGACCTGTAGTACCTACAGCTGACAGACTGCCCTTCTGTGAATACAGTCAGTGGTTGTGTTAGACTGTATCTGTACTGCAGTACTGTATTTATTGCAGTCCAGCCAGACATAAAGTCATTGTGTTTCACCGAGTACAGAGACAAACGCAGTGCAGGCCCAGTGTTCCAGCAGCTGCTGACCGGCCATCGAGTGCTCTGTGCCAAAGCTTGCAGCCGATTGGCCCACTGCCAGGGCTTCAATCTCATTGGTCAGCTGTGTCAGCTACTGGCCATTCAGCACTATGACACGCCCACCGCACTCCTATTGGACGACGCTGGCTCTGTCTACTTCGCCAAAGAAGAATAGGACTGAGTGGTTTTCTAGCCTCTGACCTTGGAAATCCATGGCCTTGCAATTAGGAAATTCAGTGTTTTGACTTTGTAAAACATTTTCACCAAATACCGAATAAATACAGGTATACCGGCGTTTTTGCGAATACTTACCCACACCAAAATGATTCCTGAAAATCCCATACCCAAACAACAGTATTGTCAGGCTATGGTGATGTAGGCCTAATGGAGCGCTGTACCAGCGCTTGACTCCATCAACGTGTTCTCATCGTGCATGTGCACTCGGTGAACCCCCAAGAAATCACAATCGACTTTGAGTCTGCAGCGATTCAGAACGAGTTGTCTGCTACCGAAATAAAAGGCTGTCACTTCCACTTCACACAGTGACCCTGCTGACCAGCCTCAAACTGGAACCAGTATACGATCGGTCATGGCTCTAGCTATGCTGCAGTAATATCGGTTTTTAAGATCAGTTTTTGATCAGGTTTGGATCAGATACTGGACTTGCTCTTCGGCAGGCAGGATTCTTTGAGTAGTTTGAGAGTCAGTGGATGGATGCGTTGAGGACTGCCATTTGGGTGGTGGTAAATGAGGTCTGCCGCACCAAAAATGATGTGGAGAGCTGGAACTCTAAGATGGCCAGGTTGTTCAACAAACGGAAGCATCCAGATATAGATAGCCAACTGCATAGATTGATAATTTTATTATAACAGACTTGTAAGATACTACAGCACAGTACGCAAAAAAACGATACCACAAAACAGATTGGTCTTAACAGCACAACACACAGTAGATTCACAGCCAAATAGTGAGAGAGAGATGCACATCAAACTTGTCTGCAAAACTTCACCACTCAGAAACTTCTCAGATCTTCGCTGCTTCGCGCCGAATCCAACAGCTCGTCTACTTCCAAATCTTCTACGATCTCTTCGCTTACGCTGTCGGCGATCGAATCTGAACCGTTTTCAGATCTCACAAGCCCATTCCAATACATTAACATTCAGCCACTTAACGACGTTTATGGTACTGGCACGGCACTACGGCACCGTATATCGTACCCCCAAGTTCAGGGACTGTGGTGATAACATATGGTACTCTTGCCTCATGTAACAGGTCATCCGCCGGCTGGGGGTCTCAACCCAAATTCTAGGGAGGGTGTTGGGCACTAAAAATCGCAATTTTTCGGGTAAAAATCAAATCGTCAAAAATTGCTAATTTGAGCTGAAATACAGCTAAAAAGTGCTGTTTCACCGGCGATTTTGGGAATTTTTGGGTCTGAAAATGTAAAAAATCGCAAAAATTTGCTCAAAAAATTACTTGCCAGAAAAAAAATCGGAGAGCGGGGTCGGAAAAGCTCGGGCGGCGGGGGGTCTGGCCTAAGTCGGGTGGGGGCAGACCCCCTGTTACATGCATACATGTAGTTGGGGGGAATGGGGGTATTTCCCCCAGGCCCGATTTTCGGAGAAAATTCCCCCCAGCCGGATTCTGGGGGGGGATTTTTTGACACCCTATTTTGGGTTTGTAAACCTGCAAACAGGGTTCCAGAAGCCTTGATTAGGGTTTCAGAAACCCAACTTGGGTTCCAGAGCCTTAGTTTGGATTTCAAAAACCCTAAATAGGGTTCCGAAACCCTGTTTTGGGTTACTGAAACCCTAAATAGGGCTTCTGGAACCCTGTTTTGAGCCCAAAAAAAGGTCGCTGAAACCCACTTTTGGACACCAAAAAAAAGGTCGCTGAAACCCCCTTTGGGCATAGCCCTGAAACCCTATTTTGGATCAGAAAAATTCCCCCCCAGCCGAAAACCCAGCTACATGTATGCCCTACCTTGCCATTGGTACACGTACCGGCACCATACATATGGCATACATGGGCCGGAAAAATCCGGAGGGGGGGTGGGGGGTTGAGACCTCGGGGGGGGGGGGGGGTCCCCCTAAAAAAGCCCAAACACCGCCTAGTTTGCCTTAACTACCCGAATTTTTCTCCCTCGGGGTGGGGGGGTGGTATGGCCTTGGGGGTGGTATGGATGGCCGAGGGGGAGGGGTATACCCCCTTACCCCCCGGCCCATGTATGACATATGGGCCGGAAAAATCCGGAGGGGGGTAGGGGGGTCTGGAGACCTCGGGGGGGGGGGGCGGGGGCGGGTCCCCGAAGGAAGGCAAAAAACGCCGATTTTGGGGGGTATGGCCGGCCGAGGGGGGAAGACCCCCCTTACCCCCCGGCCCATGTATGACCGGTACCATAATATGGTACCACTCCGTTCAGATTTCGTACCATATGATGCCACTAGGCTAGGTAACGGCTCCATAAACGGCGTTATTAGCATACATGTAACAGGGGGTCTGGGGGGTCTGCCCCCACCCGACTTAAGCCAGCCCCCCGGATACCATTTCGCCGCCCCCCTCCTCCGATTTTTCTGGCAAGTAAATTTTTGAGCAAATTTTTGCAATTTTTTTACAATTTCAGACACAAAAATTGCCAAAAACGCCTGCAAAACAGCACTTTTTAGTTAGCTGTATTTCAGCCCAAATTAGCGATTTTTGGCGACTTTTAGCCCATAAATTGAGATTTTTTCGATTTTTGAGCGTTTTTAGAGCGCTACCCCACCTCCCAAAATTTTGGCAATCCGAGAAAAGACAAAGTACCTCCGCGCGGACTGGCTTTCTTGAAAATCTGTTCCACCGGCCCGTTCTTTGGAGGCGTAGGAGAGGTGGTGGTTTCATTCTGTTTGGTCAGTAACGTCCGTTTCTCGGCACTGCCCGGCCGACTCACCGAGCCCGACTTGTTGTTCTCTTGGCGCGTGCTGGGTCGTGACGAACTTTTGCCCGTTGCACTGCTTTCACTGTTGGAACTGTCTAAAAGCCGATAGATCACTTCCTGCTGCGCCTGTAGCTTCATCTGTATCCTCCCTGCCTCCCCCGAGCAAACGTTTGGCGACTTTGTAAGGAAACCCACAATTTTACAGCAGGGCAGGAATGGATATTTTTCCGAAAAAACTTCGACCTGTTTTTTACGGTTTTTTCAAAATCGCGGAAACAAACTCCAGCTCAAGTTTTTAGTAACCTAGCCAAATATTTTGCTTCCTAACGCTTTGTAACGCGGTAGGTCTTTTCAGACTAAAAATAGACGAGTTTTAAGGATAAAAATTACGAAAAAACACAGGTCAGGAGGTGCCGTTAGTAACCCAAATTTTCAGTAATCTATCTCATTTTTTGTAAAATAAAGCAAAAATCTGTTTTTATAACACGACAAAAAAAGAGCGTCTCTTGAACAAGGTCAGCAGAACAATACGCTAAACCGGTCTCCTCGATCAAAACAGAGTGAAACCGAAACTGAACGGGTTTACCTGAAGAGTCGGAGGAAAGTTTGCTGTCTTCAAGGATCTTGGCAATGTCGACCGTCTTTGTCGAGTTGTTGTTGTTGGCGACAGGAGTGGAGGGAGCTCCGGTCAAAGGTGGCAGCCCCGACGCCGCTGCCGGTCGACTGCTGGCCGTCGTAAGATCTGGCAGTTTGCCAAGTAAACTGGAACTTCCGCTGCTGCCCGTCGTCCTAGGTAGATTATTATTGTTGTTGTTGTTGTTGCTGCCCGACTTTTCGAGAGGCGACAGCTTGAGTGGCATCGAATCGAATTCCATAGACTTTGTGAGACTACTGAAAACAGCAATTATTAGTGGAATTATCTCTTGAAAGATTAGGGGTTTAGCGATTTAAGAGTTAGTCTCTAATTCGATCGAGTCTTGGTGTGTCAAGTTGAACATAGAACTGTTGCATAGAGATCTGTGCGTTGGTGCGCCAATAGACATTGATTAGTTATGTTAAACCTGCAACGGGTTTATAAGAGTTGGCACTTTTAAGTAATTACACTGGTTATTTATTTCATAACTCTAAAGTTCCACTACACCAACTATGCCGGCCTGTCAGAGAGAGAAATAACAAAGAATAAACTGACTCAGTTTTGGTAACTTCCAGTTTCTGCGTCACCGGATTAGCGGCGGGTTTAGCCGGTTGCGGTTTATCGAAGAAATCGTCTTTATCCTCGTCGTCTTTCTCCTCACCATCACTCAACGAAGCTCGGACCGGCGGTTTAGGCTTCGGTTTAGGTTCAGCCGGTTTTTCTTCGGTGTTAGGTACAGGAACAAGCGCCGGCAACGTTTTAGAAGTGGTAGGTTGGGACAGAACCTGAAAGAAGAAAATTCAAAATACAGTATAGATAAAAAAATGTCCCATCGCTTTTTCGGCCTTCACTCAAACGTTTCGTTCTCAGTCACTTCTTTACCGATTTGGCTCAAATTTTCAGCAAAAATTAACAACATGGTTGGCTAAATATTCTGAAAGTTTAGTGCTAAAATTCCGACTCATACTGGTTTTATGACCCGAAAACTAGGAATGAGGGTGGTCCACGCAAATTTAGTTTTTTTCGGTAATACAAGGAGTACAGTCCTAAAACTTGCAGGAATGATTGGTGTTGCTACTGGGCATAACATACTAAGCGGGCAGCCCTGTAGCTCAAAGGGCACTAAAATGGGGAAATTTCAAAAACATGACTGAAAATCCCATAGTTAAGAAATCTGCACCTTCTAGAATCAAAGCACTGAATCTGTAGTTAATCAACATAGATTGTAGCAGGAAGTTCGGCAAATAAATGAACCTGATATTTAAGCTCTGTTCCACACCATAGTAACCATCCCTGCAGCGTTTTTTGAGAATTGAAAATCTCTAGAATCGTCATTTTGCCGGTTTTACGAAGAAAAGTCATGTTTCGTCATGTTTTTGAAATTCCCCCATTTTAGTGCTCTTTGAGCTACAGGGCTGCCCGCTTAGTATGTTATGCCCAATAGCAACACCAATCATTCCTGCAAGTTTCAGGCCTGTACTCCTTGTATTACCGAAAAAAAATAAATTTGCGTGGACCACCCTCATTCCTAGTTTTCGGGTCATAAAAGCTGAATGAGTCGGAATTTTGGCACCACACTTGCAGAATATTTAGCCAACCATGTTGTTAATTTTTGCTGAAAGTTTGAGCCAAATCGGTAAAGAATTGACTGAGAACGAAACGGTTGAGTGAAGGCCGAAAAAGAGATGGGACATTTTTTTATCTATACTGTACTTGCTCAGTGATATGGAATGAAAAAGACCATTTACGCGTCATTTACGAATGGTAACAAGATCATTAGGATCGGGTGTGGCTGGCATACATGTAACAGGTCATCCGCCGATGGGGGGAGGGGGGTTGGAGGGGGTCTGGCGCCGGCCGGGGGGGGTCTGAGCCAAAATTTTGGGGGAGGGGGGTGGGCACTAAAAAACGATCAAAAATCGAAAAAATCGCAATTTTTTGGCTAAAAATTGCCAAAAATCGCTAATTTGGGCTGAAATACAGCTAAAAAGTGCTGTTTTGCAGGCGATTTTGGCAATTTTGTGTGTGAAATTGTAAAAAATTGCAAAAATTTGCTCGAAAATTTACTTGCCAGAAAAATCGGAGGGGGGGGTCGGTGAAATCGTCTCGGGGGGGGGGGGGGGGTCCCCCAACCGGGGGGGTCTGGCCTAAGTCGGGTGGGGGGCAGACCCCCCCAGACCCCCCTGTTACATGTATGGTGGCTGGGGACTCAGCAACCGATCCCAAACAGGAACTAATAATTTTAATGATCATAATTAATTATTAATCAATAAGTTCTATGGGTAATTACCGATTATCAATTACTGTTTGGCAATTGTCAAAATCGTCCAAATATAGTCATATCCATTCTAAAGATTCCAATGATCACAATATCAGTATAGTGCACGCTCCGCAGGGTTTGTTTTCCAAATATAGAAGTACTCCTAGGGGAGGCTGTGGAATTGTATAGAGTATAGTCACAAGCAAGTCAATTAATTAATTAATGCATCGTCGACCTTTACTGAGTCCCCCAGCTACAAATAACCAGACATGGGCAAAGGGGGGCTGAGGGGGGTTGGCCCCCCATCAGGCTCTGATCTACCCCCCATCAGCCGGCCGCTACCCCCATCAGGAATTTTTGGGAAGAATTTTGTATAGAAAATTATGATAAAAATATGCCTGGAATAGGCGTAAATGAGCTCAGAATAGCTAATTTTAACTTATTTTAATGAAAAATAAGCCAAAAAACCCTGATTTTCGCCAAAAATCGGACTTCTTGGCTTACCACCCCTCAGCCCCCCATCAGGCGCTCCTACCCCCCATCAGCCCCCCCCCCTCAGGAATTGAAAATTCTACCCCCCATCAGCCGAAATGCTAGCCCATGTCTGCAAATAACCCAGATTTATATGTAGAAAAGAAGAAAAAGCCAATTACTGGTCTAGATTGCTATAATTAAATCCTAATACAGTCAGGCACTTAACGCCGTTTATAGTACCGACACCATATGGTGCCGGTACCATATACGTAATATGGTACCCCTACCTTCGCATTGGTATGGGTGCCGGTACCATATGGTACGAAATCCGAACAGAGTTGTACCATATATGCTACCGGTACCGGTACCAATGCGAAGGTAGGGGTACCATACCATATGGTAGCGGCACCTTATATGGTACCACCACAGGCCCCGACGCCACTACCCTAGGTACCGGTGCCATAAAGTGCGTTAAGTGCCTGACTGTATTACCAGAAAAACACCCCATCTACACACTACCAAATACCAAAGCAAAACTTGCATCGGGTTTAGGTTTGAGGGGCGGATGAGAGTTGTCAGATTTGGCCATAGAGAACAGAACCGGCTTGTCGGGGTCTACCTCAGGAGTCACACTCAGCTTATCGATTAGCTGCGATCGAGAGAGCAGGTAGCTGGAGCTCTAAAACACTTACTACAGGGTGTCTCAAAAAAAATGATCACATTTCTTTTTACTGCCATTTCCGCAAATTTTGACCAAATAGGCTGAAATTTGGACCATAGGTGCCAAAATTTGGGGAATTTTATGTGTTAAAGTTTGGTGCACTAGGCTTGACTCATTCACGAGAAAATTCAGAAAAAGTGAAATTTGATTATTTCAATAGTGAAAGCCGGTCACCGAAAAAATGATCACATTTCTTTTTACTGCCATTTCCACCAATTTTTACCAAATTGGCTGAAATTTGCACCATACGTGCCAAAATTGCGGGAATTTTATGTGTTAAAGTTTGGTGCACTAGGCTTGACTCATTCCCGAAAAATTTCGAAAAAAGTGAAATTTGGTAATTTCAATAGTGAAAGCCGGTCACCGAAAAACGTCACATTACATTATCGCCTAAACTCTATCGATAGCGTTGGAGTTCATGCGTCAACTTTTTACACACGAATTACCCTGAATTTCTGCGTTTACACTCCAAATTTCATCCGATTCCGACAGAAATTAGGAAAGATACAGTCAAAAGAAATGTTTCCATTTTTCGGTGACCGGCTTTCACTATTGAAATTACCAAATTTCACTTCTTTTGAAATTTCTCGGGAATGAGTCAAGCCTAGTGCACCAAACTTTAACACATAAAATTCCCCGAATTTTCGCACCTATGATCCAAATTTCAGCCTATTTGATCAAAATTTGCGGAAATGGCAGCAAAAAGAAAAGTGATCATTTTTTTTGAGACACCCTGTACTTAAGTGTGTCCAAAATTAAGCCACCAATTACAGTACCTACCTCTTTTCCAACTTCTCGGTCAAACACTGATAGTGTAGCTTTCATGTCAAGCTGCTCCAAAAATTCCCTCGCCAGAGAAACTGCCATTTTGCCTGAAAACCAGCAATACTTCCGGTCACATCATGTGAGAGGACGCTGATAAAGCATACAAGTAAGTCTTCCCCCACCCCGTCCGATTTTCTGAAACGTAACAGTTTGGTCGACTTTTTTGCAAAATTCTATAATTTCAGAAACTCCTTAGGCGAATGGCTTTCAAATGATACAGAACATGACCATATTTGGACGATTTTGAAATTTTGCCAACAAATAATCGATAAAAATCGTTATTTTCTAATTTGCTATGATCATTACAAACGTGAATTTCTGTTAGGGACCGTTTTCTGATTCCCCCAACATACATGTTAACAGCTCCTAGCGGACCTGGGGGGACGCGGTAGGGGGTTTCCTCAGGTGGGTGGGGGGTCGAGGGGGTTTCGCTCAGAGGGGGTCCCAAATTTCAAAAAGCTCCAAAACGCCTGGAAATGCGTATTTAGCACGTTTTTGTAGTAAGGACGCAAAAAATCGCTATTGTAAGCTGCCAAATAGCGTTTTTGAGCTAAAAACAAGCAAAAAATGACAAAAAGTGCTTCCAAAAACACCGATCTCTCTTAAATATCAGCAGTGGAAACGCCAAATTCGGTTCGTAAAGGCTTTTCAAGCGAATTTTAGTCTAAAAATTTGTGATTTCTGAGCCAGTTTGTTAGTACTGGAGCCACTAGTGGTACATGCGACACTAAATGTCGTACCCGGCCATCTCCGCTGATTGGCCAACTAATCGATCCGTCAGGCTGGCCGGCTTAGGCAGTGGGCGCCGCCACTTTAAACTGGAGCGCAACGCGTTCCCAGCCCAGGCAGGTAGCATTATTTTTGGCCTCTCTGATTGCTATTTGCTACTTGTCGCAAGCTTTTAGACCTAATATACCTTGACATTGTTTTACTTTTATAACTGTACAAGCTAGTAGTTATTCCCATTGCCACTGTACATTGAACAAAAACCAGAGTTAATAGTGTAAGTAGATTGCCATTTTGTGTCATCTCTTTGGAACAATCGAACTTTGTTGTGTTCGTGTTGATCTTTATACAGTCTAGCCTTCTGTTCGCGCTCCGCGTCTTCGCGAGCTTCCACTAACAAGCGAATTTGCTCGGCTTCCTTTAGCCATTCTTCTTCATTACGCTCGCGCTCTCTTTCGCATTCTCGCGCTCTTTCATAGTTCTCCTGTTCTGTTCGCTCACGCTCTAACTCAACTCCTCGCGCTCAATCGCTGCTTTCTACTCTTGTCTGAAATTGTGACTTTCCTTTCAAAGATCCTTTCTGTTCTCAAATCTTTCGTCTGAACAAATGCTTTATTTTTGTTTCTCATTGCCTCTAATATAACAGCAACACGTGGTACCGATTAGAGATGCGCTCAGCAAGCTCGGCTTTGCGGGCCAGGCCGGGTACATTTTTGGGGCGGGCACACTCAGGTCGGCCCAAGTTTCTAAAACATTTTGTTCAAATAGTTCATAATTGTGTTTTTAAGGTCATTTTGACAAATATAATGAATTTTCTACCTTGTTTTCTTTGATTTCCTTAAAAAATTTAGTGATATATCAGTTAAAGATCAAAACTGATACAGAATAAAATTTAATTGCGGAAAAGAGCCCAAGAAGTGTCAAAATTGACTCCTAAGTGCACCCGATTATTTTGCCGAAAAGTGTTTGACAGGCCAAGCCAGAAATTTCGGCCGGAGCGGAGCGCATCCCTAGTGCGGATTACTTAAATGTACTGTATGGTATTGTAGGTGTTTACCGCATTCTCCACAGATTAGTGCTGCTCTGGATATCCGCTCTGTGTCTGGATGCGCAGTAGGAACTTAGACGCAGTATAGACTTTTAAACTAAGTATGTACAACACGATTACCACTAGTAGATTGCACTGTGAAATTGATTCAAGGTCTAAAAGCTTATTATCGGCAAAAATTTATCGTGCCTCGCAGGCTGGGAGGGCGTTGCGCTGTCTGACCCAGTTTAAAGTGGCGGCGCCCACTGCCTAAGCCGGCCAGCCTGACGGATCGATTAGTTGGCCAATCAGCGGAGATGGCCGGGTACGACATTTAGTGTCGCATCTAGTGGTACTTGTATTTTTGGGTCGGGGGTCCCTCAACCTGTCTCGGGGGGGGGGGGGGTTTGGCCTTCCCAGCAGGGGGTAATGTTGTATGCCCTCCAGCTAGCTAAGCCTGATCCCCCCAGAAAGGCAACCTTCGTCCGATTGAATCAGCTGAGAAGCTTTGGCACTGGCTAATGGTGCCCGTCTTTCCATGGCCGACTGTTCTTCCAAAGCCAGAAACACAGCTGCGCGGAGTTGAGCCTATAAGCAATATTTTTGAATTCTTCTGATTTATTTTTTTCCCTTCTTTTTTACCTTTATTTTTGCCAACGTTCCACTCTTTTCCAGAGTTTCCATTAAGGCATCGCGAAGCTCGGTCTCTTCTTCGTTCTGCATTACTATAGCTAGCGCAATGATAATTCTAAACGAACGGACTAAAGCTGGGAAATTTAACTTTGCTTGATCAAACCAATAATAATATGGGGGAAATGACAATTGCAAATTTTGAATAGACAACCGAATGTGGCATCAAATGACTGCCGACGATCTCTTGATTATTATTTTACACATCAACATCTAATTACTGCATGCTATAATTCGTCTTTACCTCTTCGATACGTTTGTTTGGTCTGGAACAGAGCCTGTAAAAGGTGGCACCCAAATTGTAAATCTTTAATAAATGTGACCTAATGCGATATCAAACAACTGGCTTTGATGTCTAGAGTATTGCTTTTGGCACAAGCGCACCAATAACTAATTACTGCTTGCTACCTCAGATTATGGGCTCTTGTCAAAGCGTGTTACTTCATCGATTATCGGCCGATTACCCCAGGAACCCAACTTAGAAAACTTGCTACAACATTCATATACATTCGTGCCCAAGGCCGGAACGGTAGACCATTACCATAGCTACATAATAAGAACCAGTTAGAAAGATTGGGATCGAAACCCCAGGACGGTGGTCCTTTTTGACGAAAAAAGTGGCAAAAAATAATCTATACTTGAAACACTAATCGGCGCAAGTAGTGATCTCCCTAGCGTGGCGTAAACTCCGGTGATGGTTGGGCGTGGTGGTCGGGGCGTTGAATAGTAAAGAAAAATGCGCTAATTTTGAACTGATGTTACTGACGGTAGAGTAGTGGTTTACCCTTAGTTGTAGGGGTTTTCGTCGAAAATTATTCAGATAGGGGAAGGGGAGTTGGTAGGGTTTTTACGTTTTGGTTGGGAGGGTGAAGTAAGGATTTTTACACTCAGTTAAACAAACGAAATTTAATGTTTTGTACCATTCTATGTCAGTCTGCATAATAAATGTAAAAAATTAGTGGCGATCGAAGACCAACTCTCTAATGCAAGAACTTGCCCGTTGAGATGATGTAGTGCGCAGTGTGCTCGACCTTGCGGCTAAACCACTACACCAACTGTGCCGGCGAGCCTTCAAGGTACTGTAATACTTCTAACAATAGCGCTGTGCAATTAATTTTTGTGATTGCTTTTGGGGATGCTATTATTGGAGCGCGCGCGTTTATTATTTCAATGCTACATTGACGACGTAAAGTATCCTCATGTTTCTGAAAATACAGGGTATTTTTGTCTTAAACACAAGCAATCTTTATGAGTTTTAGTCTGACTAATGTTTGCAAGCTTTATCAAAGAAAATTGTCTCAAAGGGACAGTATTCTACATTGGAAACACGTACAAAGCGTAGTGTAAAAGGACCCTGAGTCTATTTCAGCAATGCAAAACACTCAAAGTCCCAGATTTACCTAGACTTTTTTCTTCTGCGATTTTTTTGGGAACTGAAGAGGGTTTTGCAGTTTTTTTTAAAACAAAATTCTGAATGAATTTTATGCCCTAGATATTCCTTGCTCAGAGTTTGTTACTGTATTAGTTAGCTATTGTTTAGCCATTAAATATTTTACACAAGAATATAAATGGTAGGGCAAACAGGGGTTTTGATCCGAAAAGTAGGAGGATTGGGTCTGAAAAACCTGGCAACCCTGTTCTGTTGTGTTGTGTTGTGTTTATCCTATGCTATGCTGTCTTCTTGCGTTGTGTTATGTTCTGCTTTGTTCTGATTGTGTTTTTGTATTTTGTGTTATATTACTCTTTACCAACCTTTATTCAAATCTAAACAACTTGAGGGAACTTTGTTCTCCCAATAAGATCGCCTGAACCAAGCAACTTGGTCTTTCCACTTTGATAGTGCGCCTCCACTTTATAAGTGTATTTTCCATATTCCAAATCCATCAACTTTTTCTTGCATCTGCAGGTCTTGTGGTGACCACTTTCAGTGACTTTTCTATCGAGATTAGTTGTGACATAAACTTTACCACATCCACAGTCGCTTTGTGTTGCTCGTTCTATTCTTAACTTGCTTTGACTATCAAGCGCAGTTATGTAATATTGTGTAGCAGTCTAAAATAGACACTTTTCTTTCAGAAAAGAAGTTAATGAAGAATTGATACCGAATCACCAAGCCAGTCAATGAGAACGTTCACATATTGTTTTCCGTTTTTGATATTGCCACTCAAAATTTGAGGTTTCCTTGTTCCCACTAGTGCTTTTATGGTATATCGGTAGACTTTGTTCATCCATGGTGTATCAGACTTGTAGTCAAATTTGCATTCACAATACATCTTTCCACTAGTTGTTTGAATTTCTCTGTCACATTTTGTGCATTTTGGAACTTTCTCATCTTGCCTTTCACTTGTTTTAGAGTTTATTCTTCTGATGCTGTATTCTTTTGCTTCCTGAAATCAGGCTAGTGTAACTACTGGCTATGTTTTCTTTTGTTTTGTTATGTTATGATGTTTCTTTCATCATGTACTGTTTTGTAATGCTGTGCTGTGCATGTTAGTGTTATGTTATGCTGATTGTGGTTTAGTTTGTTTTGTTGTGTTTTGTTATATTTTGTTGTGTTCTGTTTGTTTTGTTTTTCTTGTAACTGTGTTGTGTTATATTTAGTTGTGTTGTGTTGCGCCTATGTTTTGTTGTGACGTGTTATGTTTTGTTCTACCGTGTTATGTTCTATTTTATTTTATGTTTGTGGTGCTATGTTCGTTTGTTTTGTGTTTTGTTGATTGAGTTTGTTGGGTTGTGCTGTGTTTTGCTTTATTTAACGTTTATTGGTGCTGTG
This sequence comes from Sabatieria punctata, assembly GCA_030248155.1. Taxonomy (NCBI): domain Eukaryota; kingdom Metazoa; phylum Nematoda; class Chromadorea; order Araeolaimida; family Comesomatidae; genus Sabatieria; species Sabatieria punctata. Next base: position 160,144 of record JASANB010003733.1, read on the forward strand.
CTTGTGCTGTGCTGTGTTTTGTTGATTGAGTTTGTTGGGTTCTGCTGTGTTTTGCTTTATTTAATGTTTTGTGGTGCTGTGTTTGTGTTGTGCTGTGCTTTGTTGATTGAGTTTGTTGGGTTGTGCTGTGTTTTGCTTTATTTTATGTTTTGTGGTGCTGTGTTTTGTTGATTGAGGTTGTCGGGTTGTGCTGTGTTTTGCTTTATTTTATGTTTTGTGGTGCTGTGTTTGTGTTGTGCTGTGTTTTGTTGATTGAGTTTGTTGGGTTGTGCTGTGTTTTGCTTTATTTTTTGTTTCGTGGTGCTGTATTTGTGTTGTTCTCTGTTTTGTTGATTGAGTTTGTTGGGTTGTGTTGTGTTTTGCTTTATTTTATGTTTTGTGGTGCTGTGTTTGTGTTGTGCTGTGTTTTGCTGATTGAGTTTGTTGGGTTGTGCTGTGTTTTGCTTTATTTTATGTTTTGTGGTGCTATGTTCGTTTGTTTTGTGTTTTGTTGATTGAGTTTGTTGGGTTGTGCTGTGTTTTGTTTTATTTAACGTTTTTTGGTGCTGTGTTTCTGTTGTGCTGTGTTTTGTTGATTGAGTTTGTTGGGTTGTGCTGTGTTTTGCTTTATTTTATGTTTTGTGGTGCTGTGTTTGTGTTGTGCTGTGTTTTGTTGATTGAGTTTGTTGGGCTGTGCTGTGTTTTGCTTTATTTTATGTTTTGTGGTGCTGTATTTGTGTTGTTCTCTGTTTTGTTGATTGAGTTTGTTGGGTTGTGCTGTGTTTTGTTTTATTTAACGTTTTTTGGTGCTGTGTTTCTGTTGTGCTGTGTTTTGTTGATTGAGTTTGTTGGGTTGTGCTGTGTTTTGCTTTATTTTATGTTTTGTGGTGCTGTGTCCGTGTTGTGCTGTGTTTTATTGATTGACTTTGTTGGGTTGTGCTGTGTTTGCTTTATTTTATGTTTTGTGGTGCTGTATTTGTGTTGTTCTCTGTTTTGTTAATTGAGTTTGTTGGGTTGTGCTGTGCTTTGCTTTATTTAATGTTTTTTGGTGCTGTGTTTGTGTTGTTCTCTGTTTTGTTAATTGAGTTTGTTGGGTTGTGCTGTGTTTTGCTTTATTTTATGTTTTGTGGTGCTGTGTTTGTGTTGTGCTGTGTTTTGTTGATTGAGTTTGTTGGGTTGTGCTGTGTTTTGCTTTATTTTTGTTTCGTGGTGCTGTATTTGTGTTGTTCTCTGTTTTGTTGATTGAGTTTGTTGGGTTGTGCTGTGTTTTGCTTTATTTTATGTTTTGTGGTGCTGTGTTGTGTCATGTTGTACCTCATGTTTTTGAAATCGCAATGTCAATGGGTAAACTTCAGGAAAACTTTGGTCCAATGATCTCCCCATTTCCGACATTTAAATCGGTTCTCTGTACTTGATAAGTATAATGACCATATTTTAAGCGTAGCTTTTTCCGGCATTTGCAGGACACCACTCTGGCATTTTGGTTAGTTGTCGGCTTTCTGTTTTGTCCAATCAACACCACTCTAGCACATCTGCAACTGTCTTTCACAATTACTTTTGAAGAAGTAGGATCCAGTTTGTCTTGCACAACAATTTTGAATTCGGTTAGTTTCTGAAATTATAGAAACAGCTAATTGTTATAGCTTTTGTTGACGATTTAACTACGTCTGTGTCCGACCGTTTTGTCCACTTTAGTTTCACATCTACCAGTTGAATGCCATTTTGGATTTTTCCGGTTTGAATAGTTTTTGTTATCCCGCTAGGTAAATTAGCTGTTATTTTGTAATCAAAAGTTTGTCCTTTCCACGGATATGACCCTTTTATGGTCTCTGCACAATCGCAATAAGTAGTTCCATCTTTAGCACTGAATTCCTGGTTGCATTGTTGACACTTCGGCAGGCTAATCAACTTTCTGAAAGGTTTCACAGATTTTATGTTATTAGACAGCAACAACATCTACATATCGCATACTGTAGGCTTTGTTTTATTTGTTCTACTGCTTCTGCCTAAAGTACCGTTTTACAGGTGTCTGGCTTTAAAAAGGAAGTAAAGATTGATTGATTGATTGATTGATTGATATTTTGTTATAATAAAGAAATCCTTACTTATTTCCTTCTGGGTTTTGAATCTCGACTGTGTAGCCATAAGCTTCCTAAAAATTGAAAAGCCAAGGTACGGAAATTTGGAAACCTAAATATTTTTACCGGAACTTTTTCGTATCTGATCTGTATTTCATCAGTTCTGCTGACGTTCAAAGGAAAAACACTTCCACCAATAATTTCGCCCATTGAAGTGGTCTTGCCATTTTGGCTAGGTTTTTGTTTCAAAGTCATAATGACCATATTTTAGGTCCGACAATAATTGGTAGCATAGTGTTCTGCAAATTTTCTTTTGAGCTACTGGCACAGATACTTTGTTTTATCCTTTACAGCCACTTTGTAGAGACCAGTCTGAAAATATTCAAGTACTCTTTCTGAAATTAAAATGTCTATTGTCTTACTTCCTTTTTCGGTAGATCGATTGAAACATCAACAAATTGAGTATTATTGATTATTTTCCCTTCAAGAATTGTTTCGCTTTCATACAAACCTGATCTCTTAATGACTGCATCAATTTTGTATCGATAAATTCGGTTGGACCACAGTCCTATTCCGCCTGTCAGTCCTTCACAGTCGCAGTATGTTTGACCATTTTTGGCTTTTATTTCTCGGGTACATTTACGACATTGCCTAATTTCGGTCGGGTGCAAGGATGCAACTTTGGTAGTGTCGGTTAAGGATAGCTTGTAGCGTTTGGCAACCTATAATATAGCAAATTTGACAATGTTAATTAATTAATTTATAATGGTTAATGTTGTAACCTCTATTTCAGCGAATTTCTCCTGAGATGTATTCTTGATCTCCTGAGATGGATTATTCGGAACGTTTCAAATTACATTATTGAGAAAACAGATGTTTTCACAGTTATAGTTTCTAAAATTGAGCCGTTTATTTCATTTTCTTAGATTATAAAATTTCAATGTTCACGTTTGACCTCAATCCTAAAAATGTAGTCTTTTTTGTAGAGTGCTGAATTTCGCTTTCATTTTCCTAAATTTTTTTGTCTCTTCTGAGCAGGGATGCCTCACCAAAGAATTCTACTAGTACTAAAATAAAATAATGATTTTAGTACAATAAAAAATACCAAATCAAATTCATAACAAGCAGGATTATACCATACATGTAACAGGTCATCCGCCGAAGGGGGAGGGAGTCTGAGCTAAAATTTTTGGAGGGGGTTGGGCACTGAAAAACGCTCAAAATCGAAAAAAAATCGCAATTTTTCGGCTAAAAATCGCCAAAAATCGCTAATTTGGGCGGAAATACAGCTAAAAAGTGCTGTTTTGCAGGCGATTTGGGCAATTTTTGTGTTTGAAATTGTAAAAAATCGCAAAAATTTGCTCCAAAAATTACTTGCCAGAAAAATCGGAGGGGGTCCCCATCAGGGGGTCTCGCCTAAGTCGGGTGGGGGCAGACCTACTGTTACAGGTATGCAGACATGGGCTAGCATTTTGGCTGAGGGGGGTAGAATTTTCACTCCTGACGGGGGCCGAGGGGGGGTAGAGCGCCTTGAGGGGGCCGGGGGGTGGTAAGGAGGAGTAAGGCTGAGGGGGGTAAAAAACCGAACTTTTTGGCTAAAATCAAGGTTTTTTTGGCTTATTTTTCATTAAAATAAGCTACTTTGAGCTCATTTACACCTAATCCAGGCATATTTTTATCATAATTTTCTATACAAATTTCTTCCGAAAAATTCCCGAGGGGGGCCAACCCCTCAGCCCCCCTTGCCCATATCTGCATGTATGGATTATACCATACCATGGTTGGTTGGTATCTCAAATTCAGACTTTGAATTTGCAGTGCATCCCTGCTTCTGAACCTATCATTTGCGTTTTGGAGGCTCTAAAAATTCTAAAAGTATCCAGTTTTATTATCAAGTTTGACAATTATTATACCTTCCTTTTACATAACAAAAAATGCATACCTCGTGTCGTTCAAATCTGATCATGGTTCGTGGATGAAGTACAAAGGCACCATCGGACCATATTTGGCGCTTACCATTTTTATACAAAACCCATACACTGACTGTGTACTCTTCTTCCCTCAACAACATTAATCATAAGGCCACATTTTCGATTGATACAACTTTTTGAATCCTTCACTGTCCTGAAATTTTTGGTCAAGTCTCCCAGACGAATGTCATAACTTTCGGCTGCCTAAATGGTTTTGAATCGCAAAATAAACATTATTTTTCGCATTCTTTTTTTACTGCAGCTTGGGGCCAGGTCAATTCCCAGTCCAGTACCACTTGCTCAGATGAAACTGGAATTGGTAATAAAAAAGGAGGCCAATTGAACACAGAGTACATAAGACATGACCACTAACTAAAGGACTAAAGTGGTTAAAGCTCTGAGAATCACATCACTTGGGCCAAAGCCATGTTCCCGACGTGTAAAAACGTCCATTTTATTCAAACACTGCTACCAATAGAATTTATTCACCGTCTATAGAAGATAGCCTTTGTGTGCGTTTGTTGGTGAAATGCCGCATTTTACTGGTCTTCAACAAATCAGATTGAATATCACGAACGTTTAGCACGAGTATAACAGGTTTAAAGCTACACTGACAAAAATACCAAGTTGCAAGCTACAAGCTGCGCCGCGCAGGGCTGATGTAAAACATACTGTACATGTAAGAAGATTGGGGTCTCAGTCCAAATTAGGGGGAAAAGTAGGTACTAGGAATTGAATATAAAATCCTAATTTTTGAATAAATGTTGCTAGGAAACGCAAAGAATGTTCGGCTAAAAGTTTATGTTTAACACTAACAGACAATTTTCTATCGTATCAGTATTCTAAAATTCACTCCAAAAATTGCCTCCCGAAAATCGTACGGCTCTGAGCTAGTGATTGGGCCTTGTTGCATGTACCGTGCAAAAAACACAACAACGCGTAGCACCGGTTGACAGAAACCAGATATGAGCGTCTCACTAAAGACAATTCTACACAAAAGTGAGACCTGTTTTAAGAGAGAGACAGAAAAAAAATGGGCGTACAAGCCAGTGAGCGGAGTCAAATTTGTCTCTGCCCCGCCCACAGCTGGACACCTGAATATAGAAGACGAATTTATCTAAAAATCGCCGCTAATATTCCAACAAAGAGAGCAATACGTAACTGAACGAAGTAC
>JASANB010003734.1:0-99442 GCA_030248155.1 Sabatieria punctata
TGTTTAGTGTGAATTAGTCTAATGTTGCAATACATAGTCATATTACTGGCATCAGTGTATCTTTTTTACCGGCTTCTCTGCACAACCGAGGAAGAATTAGAAGAAGCGTCGGGCCAACTTCAATCACCTGAAGGAGTAACCAGCCTTGCTGCCGTGCGATCAACCGCTACTCAGCGAAGGAAAGCAGCGACTGGTCGTCTAGTTGTCTCAACAGCCACCGTTGCTGAGCAAACTGAACCAGTAACCTGCTCTGAAAGCAGCGGTAAATGCGCAGAGTCAGTTGTCATCAAACGGGTGGGTTATGAAGATGTCTATGGAACTGCTGCAACGAGCACTGAGTCAAATGCAAGTGAATGCAAAGGGAAACCGGTCAGGTCTCCGAAAACGCCGCCAGTTAGAGTGGATTGGGAACCTACCACTGCTGCAGCTAGAAAAATGGAAAAAGTGCCACACGCCCCTGAAGTGCTGTCTGGAGATCAATGAGTAGCCCTTCGACGTTTCTATCGCATTTCTCTTGTGACTGGTCTTGTCCTTTTAATATACTGGAATGCTAGAAATAGTTACACATAAATGAAATGTAATTGATGATTGGTTGATTTTTCTGATGCTTTTCCGTGTGATGAAATGTTGCTGAAGTTTTACTTTGCGAAAGTCGACGATCCTTTGGTCTAGTGGTTTTGTGCCCATTGTAATTTTGCAAGAAGCTAGAGTAAGGAAGTGGTACCTTTCGGACAGCTCAGGACACCCCTCGCTCTTTTCAGAGCCCTTCAATGGGGTAGCCCTGCCTACAAACAACCCTCCCCCTTGCTGCCATTAGGTGGCTGTTTGAGTGTGCCATTGAATCGTTCAACCATTCCATTCCGTTCTGGACTGTAAGATGTAATCCTCATGTGGTGAATTCCACGACTGGCGAAAATGTTGACAAACTCATGGTCTCATGGTTGGTGAATTGAGGACCATTGTCACACAAAATCTGGGAACGGTGTCAATAACGAGCAAACACATCCTTGAGCCGCTTGAGCCAGTGAACGATGGTGAAACTCGTTATGCACATCAAATTCAAATGTAGTCGCACTCGCACTCACACGACATTTATTAAAGAACAAAAAGCCTCAACTGCTGTTTGCTTTAGAGTATTTTCGTCTCTAAAGGCGTGGATTTATAGGCACTTTCAAATTAAAAAAATCAGTTTCAAAATTCAAAATCAGGGTGCCAGTACTTTTGCGGGTTTGAATTTGTTTTATTTTATTTTATTTTATTTGTCGCCTAAGACGACATTTTAGTAACAGAATCGCGCAGAAAGAGTGTTAGAGGGTAACAGGATGTACAATTTTGTAAGCGCGGCTGCTTGCAATGTATAAGAAGAACGCTGTGCAAGTTCTGAGCGTTGCGGCGCGGTTTGGGTTATGGTACATACGGTGCGCCTCGCACCGCACCACTCGTACGGATTAGTGTTTGCCCTCCTTTTTGGCATGAGCACCCATTGCGCAGATTAGTGTTTCTACTGTAGATAATTTTTGGCAGAGTTTTCGTTTCAAACGGGCTAAAGTCCGGGGGTTTTGGACGAAGATTGTCATATTCATCCTTATTCGAGAGTAAATTGCCACATCTACCGCCTGTCTATGCGGAGATGTATCCGTCAACGGGTGAGAATGCTACGATTGATTTAGTACGTGGATGTCAATATCGCATTTTTCTCTTTTTTTCCATTTTTTTCCTTTGCTGGTCAAGAATCTTTGAAAGTGAACGTGTAGAAATATGCATCTAAGGTAGACCTACTCACATGGTAAAATTGGTAGCTATCATTCAAAAGATGATCGAAAAACGTTATTTCGAGTTTTCTATTGAGTTGATAGTGGTTTTGAAGCGAGCTAAAGTCCTGGGGTTTGGACCCCAATCTTTCTAACTGTGCTTATTATGTAGCTAAGGCAGTGGCCCACCTAGCTGCACATGAGGGCTAATGTGCGTCACAACATATGATTTTTTTTGCTAGTTTTCTAAGGGGTTCCGCTCAGGGAATCGGCCGCTAATCGATGAAATAAGTAGATATGACGAGAGTGCGTGTGATCTGGTGTAGCATGAAGTAATTAGTTGTTGGTGTATTGGTGTTCTAGTATGTAAAAATAATCTGGAACGTAAAAGCAATTGTCTAATAGCAAATTTGATTGTCTTTATTAAAAATATACAATTTGGGTGCGCAACGTTTTACGAGGCCTGGCACAAGCCGAAAACGTGTAATCTAGGTAGGTAGGGTAGATGGAACTTGAATATAGCTGCAGTAATTAGTTGTTGGTGTGCAAATAATAATCAGGAGATCGAAATCAGTCGATTGATACCAGATTTGATCGTGTTTGTTAATTTGAATTCGGAGTACTCATGCCGTCTTTTTTTGTCGTCCTCCACCAATTTAATTAGTAGTGTTGCCAGTAGTTAGTGTAATAATGCTACCTGTAGTATAATTGACCTTCGAAAAGTTTCAAAAAATCGGCTGTAGTATGTACAGTCATGTCTCGTTAATCCGGACAAGTTGGGACCAGCAGATTTTGTCCGGATTAACGAATTTCCGGATTAACGAAACAAAATTTAAAAACGTTGTTTTCAGCTTGAAAGCAGTACCGCAATGTTCTCTTTACTGTTAGAATATAAACGTAACGATTTTATCGAATTTTTCACCACAAAAAACGGCTCGAAACAAGTGTAACTCTCTATTTCGGCGACATAAAGTCTGTGATCGAAGTCTGTTTACTGCAGCTAAGTTTGTAATCGCTGTTTCAAGCGACGGAAGCTGAGCACTTCATGTGCCGAAAAGTACTCCATGTGACTTTGGCAGAAATGACTGATTGTAGCCAGGGAATTGAAAGCCTCTAGATGAGTGGGAGGTGCTTGTGGATTCGTAGCCCGCAATTCTACTGTACCCCATCCTCTTCGTCTGATAGATAAAAGGACTCCTGCGTATGAAGAGCGACAAGCTCCTCAACTGATACTTGCTCGCCTCATCAGTGGCTTTCTGGCTATCAATTTCGAGCCACTGTTCTGCCGACATTGGATATTGAATGACCAAATTCGATCTTTTTTACATTTTTTGTTTAGCTAGCGAAATTAATTGAAATTTTGAGGCGCCAACTTGCGTCCGGATTAAAGAGTCAGGCACCAGAATTTGTCCGGATTAACGAAATCCGGATTAACGAATCATTTAACGTGTAAAAATCGAAGTTGGGACCTGGAAAAACGTGTTCGGATTAACGAATCCGGATCCGGATTAACGAGACATATAACATGGGGAAAAATTGGGACCTGGCCTAATCTTGTCCGGAAGGCGAATATCCGGATTAACGAGGTCCGGATTAACGAGACATGACTGTAGTATAAAAATGAAGTACAGTTTTAGATTTTGTAGTATATGTATGTATGTAGATACCTAATTCAACATTTCCTTCCATTTCAGGTGTCATATTTTCCCAATTTTTGTTGAGAAAACTCGTCAATATTTTTCTGGTTGAAGACAAACAGGTTTTTCCTTCTTTCACATCAAATTGACATTTATATTCTCCATTAGAAAAATTTAAAAATTCGGTGATTGCATGCGTTTTTTGGCGAAACAATCTATGTTTTCTAACCGTTTGTATTGATTTTCAACAAATATGACTTCAATGGTCAACCAAAGGAAAATTACAGCTTGATATCACAGTCTTATAGAAAAAGTAGAGTTGGATCCCATCCATAAAAATAGCACTAGGCTGAGGCTGAGACTGAGGCTTGGCTTAGTTTCCGGCTTAGGTCCGATCCGATCCGATATATTGGGGGGGGGGCTGTACGGCCCTATGATCAGACCCCGGCTTAGGTCTCGAGTTCTTATTCTTAGTCCAAAGCTTTCCGCCGGAGGGGGTAGGTGGTTTGACGACCTTGCGGACTTTGCCCGGATTGGGGTCGGTAATACCCCTAGGCCCCAACCCATGATCCGATACGATTTGCGGGGGGCCTTACGGCCTGCGATCAGACTCGGGGTCCATTCCGCTACCCCCGTTATTCGTCATCTCGGACGTTGCCCTTCTTTCACTGCCAGCCACTCCTAGCCATGCTGCTGGGCACCGGTCACCAGGAGGGCGGCCGGCGTGTCGATGCCATGATGCTGACAGCTCCCGACGGCCGCCGGTGCCCCATATGCCAGAGGTCTCCCGGCATAGTTGGTTTCTCAGACAGCTTCTGACATCGTAGATCTTCCCAACGCGGCATGCTTTGTGGAGTGGCTTCGGTGCAACGGCAAATCCAGTCGGTTCCCATTTTACCTACTAGCTGTCACCAGCTTTCGGTGGCCTGGGTGGAGCTTTATGCCGACGACCAACTCTTTGCGGTAAGAAACTTGCCGCGCCGAGAGGATGAGTGCACAACGTCGCGCACAGTGGCCATGCGGCCTAAACCACTACACCAACTGTGCCAGCGCCCCTACCCATGTTTTTTAAAAGTCGAAACGAAACCACTTTCATCTGAATTTGAACTTGCTTACCTCTGAGGTTAACGGGAAGGGTAAACCATACGCAAATTGATGAAATCCGTAAATTTTCGATGGTTTAAAAATTCTTTGAAACTTTAGCTTGTGTAATCTTTTTCAGTTGAAATTAAAACGTTTCTGCCATTGCTGCCTGCATTACATAACAGTTTTCCATTCTTTAAACCTTTGATCTGATAGTTTTAAAGCGTAGTATGAAAATGTATAATTTTGAGCTGGTGGTGGTAGTACACAGTGCCGACTAGCACCTGGCAACACTGCCCCCAATTTATTTATTTAGCTTATCCTTTACCTTTTTCAGTTTCTTTTCTTTCCATCTTGTTTGTCATTCTTGTTTTGTTCTTTCTACCTTTTTGTTTTTTTTTGTCTTTCTTTGTTTTTTGCATCTTGTTGTGTTTTCGTTGTTTTTATGCAATTTCCGCGTTTTACTGTGTAAAGAGGTAAGTTTGGTCACCCCAGTCTAATGCGGCCAGCCAGCGGCCAAGGAAGGGAAGGCCGCCGCGCCGGCCACATCACATGCAAAACACCTGCTAAGGGCTCTTGAAGATGGGCATAAATACATGATTTCGATGTAGTACCTCCTCAAGAACGTTGATTCTATTTACGGAGAACAAAACAAGACTCTGGGAAATGCACGTTAGCCTACCTTTTCTTTGCAGGAATTACTAACACCTCGAATAGGTTCACATTTGCTTAGATTAGACAGTCCAAGTGATTTCGTTGAATGAATATCCCGAGCTACATTTTATTTAATTGTTGATGACCGACTCTTTTCAGCCGACGCAGTACCGGAAACGCTATCCTCTAACTTAACCTCAGTCTGTTCTATCAGTAGATGAATATTCATTTAGCAATTGACTTGGACTTAATTGGTCGATGTACCATATCGGCGCAACACCTAGAGCCGCCCCCGAAAACAAAGAAGGCAGCGGCACTGTGTGGCCAGTCGATCGCCCAGAGACCGGCGCGGATGGCCGCCTCTTGCCGCATTAGACTTTGGGGCGACCAAACTTACCTATACTGTTTTGCTGTTTTTCTTTAGCTTATAGCTGTCTTTTCCAACTCGGGCGCTTCGATAAACCAAAATGGGCGTTCTTGCAGTCTACCTACCTAAAATCGTGCAGTGTGTGCCCGAGCAGACATGGGCAAAAGGGGGGGGGGCCAGTGGCGGATCCAGGATTTCCCAATGGGGGGCGGTGGGTGGAGCCAAAATAGACCCCCACCGCCGCTGCCGGTGCCCAACAAGGACGAGAAAATTTCGCAAAATTAGCCTTCAAAAACGTTTTTATAAAGCATTCTGAGCTTAAAATTGACAGAAATTACAAGTTTTAGTAGTTTAAAGCGGCCTGGTTGGGCTTCTGCCCGACCAGGCGAGAAATTTTTGAAAATTTAGCCTTTGAAAACGCATTTAAAAAGCATTTTGAGCTTAAAATTGACAGAAATTACAAGTTTTAGTAGTTTAAAGCGGCCTGGTTGGGCTTCTGCCCGACCAGGCGAGAAATTTTTGAAAATTTAGCCTTCGAAAACGTGTTTAAGAAGCATTCTGAGCATAAAATAGACAATTGCGCAACCACAAATTCAAATAGCGGAAAATTACTAACCTGGAAAAGAAAACGCGTATGTCGACCGAAAAGATTACACAGCCGGGCGCACTTGAGCCCTCTTCTAATCGCACACACAGACACACCTCTTTAGGGTCAAAAGGCGTTGAGAGTCTCGCGCTGCGCTGACTTGGCCAGTTAGTGACCCAATAATTAATTACAGATCTATCCCTATGCGGCGCTCGCTGGGCCGGCCGTGAGACTGCCAGATTTAGATAGCCAATAGCAGTGCAGCGCGGCCGGCCGAGGTTACCGCGCCAAATTTAACTGCTGACCAGTACTAGCACCTTTGACACTACCATCCCAAAAGTCACCTTGGTACCCCCTTGTGTTTTTGAGAAGGTCGGTCCGGCCAATGGGGGGGGGCGGTCGCCCCCCCGCACCCCCCTGGATCCGCCACTGGGGGGGCTGAAGGGGGCTTGGCCCCCATCAGGCTCTGATCTACCCCCCCATCAGCCGGCCGCTACCCCCCATCAGGAATTTTTGGGAAGAATTTTGTATAGAAAATGCCTGGAATAGGCGTAAATGAGCTCAGAATAGCTAATTTTAAATTATTTTAATGAAAAATAAGCCAAAACACCCTGATTTTCGCCAAAAATCGGACTTTTTGGCTTACCACCCCCTCAGCCCCCCATCAGGCGCTCCTACCCCCCTTCAACCCCCGCTCAGGAATTGAAAATTCTACCCCTCATCAGCCGAAATGCTAGCCCATGTCTGTGCCCGAGTACCGTGTGTATCTTTTGAGCAAGGACGCAAATGATAGAAAAAATACCAAATAGTGAAAGGTATTTTCTGAACCAAATAACACCAAATCGTTTTCAACATAGGCACAAGCAATGCGGACTAACCCAAACGATGATCTCTCTGCTTTCTTGACCGTATGCAAGCTCTACCACGTTTAGCTACTACTGGAAAAGGAATTTTAACAGGCTCTGTAACGTCCTGAAGCTCATGTTTATGTGTGATTTGATTGGAAAGGAGGAGTGTTATAGGTACTGTAAGAAAAGGCTAGAGATGCCGGCCATGGCAGTGAGTGATACAGGGGTCAGTCCGCGTCCAACCAGCCGTCGGCGTTCGGGTTCTGGCGACGAGCAGAGTGTCAAACGCTACTACAAGACCAAAATAGAAGAGTTGCAGGTGAACCGACTCTGTCAGTGGCATTTGGTCTATGCTCACTGTTGCAGCACCGGGTCAACGAGAAGACACAGAATCTGCGTCGGCTGCAGGCTCAGCGTAACCAACTCAACTCTAAAGTGCGCATGCTTAAAGAGGAGCTGCAGCTGTTGCACGAACAAGGCTCCTACGTCGGTGAAGTGGCCAAGGCAATGGACAAAAAGAAAGTGCTAGTCAAGGTCTGTCTGTCTTCCAATTACCGATGTCGTAGAGAACAAACAGCCGGTTAGGTCAACTGTCAACTCACCCAGCAAGGTCTCTTCCCATGCCGCATTTATGCACTGTACTGGATTAAAGGGTTAGTAGGAGGAAAAACCAAGCTACGTACCTCTTCGCTGTCAACATATGGGTAGGTCGCAACTAGATTTTTGGGTCCGATCGCAATCGGAACTCAAGCACAGTTCCGAATCGAAAAATAACTTCTCCAAAATCGACTTGAAATTTCGAAATGACCTGTTTTCAGCAACAAAGAGTCTTGACGCATTGCATACCCTTTCTAATTACATCTCAAACATGGCTCATCTCTGCAGCAGTAAAATTTGCATTAAAATCGCAACAATCAATAATTGTAATTGAAATCAGCCGCTAAGTTTCGCGGGAAAAATATTTTTCGAACAACTTTGTTGGCCGAAAACACTCCTAAACAGTGTGCCAGTTTTGTTTGGCCAAATGTTGCCTAACTGTTTTCAAAACATTAGGCTAACCAGGCCTGTGCATCAAAATAACGATTTTACGGAAAAAATGGAGTGGTCAGAAACCAGAGAATTACCCCAAAAATCCCTGCCAACCATACATGGGCCGGAAAAATCCGGAGGGGGTCTGGAGATCTCAGGGGGGGTCCCTGAAAAAAGTCCAAAAAACGCCTATTTTGCCTTAAATAAGCAAAAATTTTCTCCCTTCTGGAGGTGGGGGTTAGGGGTATTGGCCGGTGAGGGGGTAACCCCCCGGCCGATGTATGCTGCCGACCCAACTGTCAGGGTGTGTATCTCCGGTTCTTGGGGTTGTTGGTGGCCGGGCATGCACAGTTGGTCTTCGATTGAGCTCAATTTTTGCATATTTTGTTATCAGCCAGATGCGTGAGGTGGCCCTACTTGCAACCTCTCTTCGCCAAAGAAACACGGAAATCATAGCTTACTAGGTAGCTGCGGGGTTGCGATCTAACTATGTTTCCCTGCCATGCCTAATAACTGGTGTTGTATGTTGCAGGTACACCCCGAAGGCAAGTACGTGGTGGATTTGGACAAAGCTATAGACGTGGCGCAGGTTACGAACGGATGTCGAGTGGCTCTTCGTGCCGACAGTTACACACTGCACAAAATACTTCCTAACAAGGTACCTAGCGCAGAACAAAATGAAGACATGAAAGGTACGGTCGGTATTCTGTGGGACAGGTGGATCCGCTGGTCAGTCTAATGATGGTGGAGAAAGTGCCGGATTCCACCTACGAAATGATCGGCGGCTTGGACAAGCAGATAAAAGAGATAAAGGAAGTGATCGAGCTGCCGGTCAAGCATCCGGAGCTGTTCGAGGCGCTCGGAATCGCACAGCCAAAGGTCAGTTCTTATTTTTGTGCCGCTCGTATTTCTTCCTCTGTGTGTAGGGCGTGCTGTTGTACGGGCCGCCGGGCACGGGCAAAACGTTGCTGGCGCGCGCGGTCGCTCACCACACGGAGTGCACGTTCATTCGAGTCAGCGGCTCCGAGTTGGTGCAGAAGTTCATCGGCGAGGGTGCGCGCATGGTCAGGGAACTGTTCGTTATGGCCAGGTAAGGTAGTTCTTTCTGTTGGTTAGGCTTAGTGTCGCCAACTTTCAGGGAACACGCTCCTTCCATCATTTTTATGGACGAAATCGACTCGATCGGCTCTTCTCGTGTCGAAGGCAGCTCGGGAGGTAACTAACATTTTACTGATTCATTCGAGTCGAGAGGAACAATTTTGAGAAATTGTTCCGTCAAGTGATTTGTCTGAGACTCCGGGAAACACGAACGCGCCAACTCGGCTGCGAACACAATAAAGAAAGGAACACTATTGTTGCGGGCTTAAAATTAGTAATTTGTGTTCGTACCGCTCTTCCAAATAGATTAGGGTGATTTTAAAATGGGTTGACCTCTTTGATCTGCCTCTTCCTGGTCTCCTTTTTGCTTGCGTCCGTCATAAACAAGCATCGCAGCAACATTTTGTTGCAGCAACCGTATCGTAAATCTCAAACAACAGTGAATCTTTTTTGAATGAAGGATAAGTAGTTTGTTGAAAATTTTTGAAATTTTTGTTAAGATACTCTGCTTAGTTCGTGAGATTTTTGCCCTCAAAGTGAAGCAGTGATTTTGACACTGAATCAGAGGGACTAAAAACAAACCTGCTGAAGCAACCGTAAATTTCTAGCGATTTGAAAATGAATCATTTTTTGAATAAAAGATAAACAAATTATTGAAAGATTATTGAAATTTTTATTGAGAAAGTCTGCTTAATTCCTGAGATATTTGGCCTCAATGTCAAAACACTGAATTTTGGCAGTACGTATAAACAAGAGCGATTTTTTATGATTCCGTTGCGCGTCATTGAGAAATAGATTACTTCTGCTGAGGGCTACAACGAGACTTATTGATACAGTAACCGAACGTGTGCGTCATCAGTAAAGTCTCGTTGCGTTAGCCTTCAGCAGTAGGAATCTGTTTTATTACGAACTTCAACGGAATCCCTTTTGTTCCCCAAAATCACTGTTTTGACTTTGACGGCAAATATCTCACGAACTAAGCAGAGTATCTAATAAAAATTCAACGATCTTCATACGGATTTGTTCGGCACCTGTCGCGAGTTTTAAGAGAACACAAATTTGTTTAGAGCGTAGACGAGCAGAAAGGTTGACATTAGCCTAATGGCTGATTTCGAGAAGGTTTATATCATTAAACTACAGTCACGAAAATAGGCATGTGATATGGTAGCAGCCGTTAGCATACATGTAATAGGTCATCCGCTGAAGGGAAGAGGGGGTTGGGGTCTGGCGCCGGCCGGTGGGTCTGAGGTCCAAATTTTGGGAGGGGGGCTGGCACTAAAAAACGCTCAAAATCGGAAAATTTTGCTCAAAAGATTACTTGCCAGAAATATCGGAGGAGGGGTCAGAAAAATCGTCTCGGGGGGGGGGGGTGATCTGGCCTAAGTCGGGTGGGGGCAGACCCCCCGTTACATGTATGATAGATAGACTCACTGTGAGTTGAGAAAGAGAGAGAGCACATTTGAGGTGACAGCGAGGTGCAGCGTACGATGTTGGAGCTGTTGAATCAGCTGGACGGGTTCGAGGCAACCAAGAACATAAAGGTGGTGATGGCCACCAACAGAATTGACATTCTCGACCCCGCCCTCCTGCGTCCTGGCCGCATCGACCGCAAGATTGAGTTTCCTGCTCCGGACGAAAAGGTGCTGCTTGCTTTGTTTTTTGTGCTTTGGTTTTTTTACTATTCTCAACTGACTGTTCAGGCACGGTTGGATATTTTGAAAATTCACTCGCGTAAGATGAATCTCACACGAGGAATAAACATGCGCAAAATCGCCGAAGGTATTCCGGGCGCCTCTGGGGCCGAGGTTAAGGTATCAACCGAACGCTTCAGTCGAGCGGTCAGCCTTGCACCGGCTGCTTGTTTAGGCTGTTTGTACCGAAGCGGGCATGTTTGCGCTGCGCGAGAGACGAATCCACGTGACGCAGGAGGATTTTGAAATGGCCGTCGGAAAGGTGGGTAGTAGAGTAGGGTTCAGTTTCGGTTGTTTTCAGTTTGTTTTTATTACAGAATTCAGCGAATTTATTACCAAATGCACAAACTCATTTTTAGAGTACCAGAGCCTCACGCTTAGACGCCAATTAAAACGAATGATCTGGTTCATCGCATTTACAAGTGTTTTCGCGTAAAACTGATAAAAATCAAACGCTCTAATTAATTTTTCGTTTTTACTTTTTTTGCCCTGGACGTTCAGCTGAATTTGAAATTATTTTATGATTTTGCCTACATTCGGTTATCGGCCCAGGGTGTCCAAGCGTGAGACTGCGGTAGTAATTTGATTTTAAAACATAAAAAAACAATAATAACAGTTGTCTGAAAGTGGTGCCGGTATATTTTGGCAAAAACGCTTAGTTTTGCCAAGGAATTGCTTGGAAACCTTTTATTAACGTAAATTAAAAGCACATGTAGCGACTTTATTCAAGCTATGTCCTTTAAAAGCTTGCTTGATTTATACGGGGCATCGAAATGGACCCTCGGGTCTGATCGTAGGGTCGTATGGTCAACCCCCCCGTCACATCGAATCGAAGCTTGCTTGAGTTTTTCCGAGCCCCTAGGAAAAAGACCGGTTTTTTGGAAAACAAAAGAAACGACACAGAACAGCTCTGAATGCCCTGAGAGTGTCACTAATTTGTTGCGTAATTTAATTATGTACTGTGGTTTTGGTCTCATTGCAGGTGATGCAGAAAGATTCGGAGAAGAACATGTCTTTAAAGAAACTGTGGAAATAATTTGTCACAGCTGCGTATTTTTAGTCGCGTAATACCTGTTATTAATCAATTAACCCGATTTTGACTCGTTTAATATTGATTGTACTGTTCGGTTTCCATCCATAATGGAAGTCTTTTTGGTACGCAGTAAAACTATTTCTGCTGTTAATCTGAAGTCTCATTATTTGTTAAGTCGTCTTCTATTTGGAGCAGTGCAGAACTTATGAACAATTTCTCTGTACGTATATTGCTATGGCTATAGCAGTTCCAACCCACCGGTCATAACTCGGGTGGGGGGGGTTGTGCCCGGTCAGGGGATTTAAAGTTCGTCAGGGGATTTTGTGTCTTGTCGGGCCAGATTTTGGACGGCACCTCATAAATGTAGGTATTCAGTAGGTTGTAGAAACAGCAATCCCCTCCCACGAGTCGGGACTTCCCCGTAGTGGAGGGGGAGTAAGGCAGGCTTGGTTTGCCTTGCAAGTCAAAGCTGCTTTACTGCTAACGCCGACTCCTCTTTCGGCCATCCACTTCTTCCAACCTCTTTCTACCAAATTCTTATACAGGGTGGGCCATTTATCTATTCCCGGTTTCATTAGGACATAACTTTTTGCTTTACCGACCGATTTTGCTGAAATTTTGTATAGATACACCCTGATACTTCAAGTTTTTGGTGTTAAAATTTTAGCGCGTTCTGACATGAAATGTCTGAATAACAGTAAACTTTTCAAAAGTTCGTTATTGCACTGTGAATTCGTAGTACAGAACGAGGCTGGCGATTTGTTTCTTTTCTGGAAGAGGAGCTGCTTTTTATGCAGGATGGGGCGCCTCCCCACTGGGGCCTGGCGGTGCGTGCATGGCTCAACGAGTGGTTCCCAAACCGCTGGATGGGCCGCGGATCCCCCAACATGCCCTGGCCACCACGCAGCCCGGACTTAACGCACTGCGACTTTTTCTTATGGGGCTTTATCAAGTCAAAAGTCTATGCCACGCGACCGGCTGACATTCCAGAACTGAAAGAGCGCATCAGGATGGCCTTTGAAGAGATTACGGTCGAGATGCGGCAGAAGACTATGCTGGAGCTGGAGTACCGACTGAGGCTGGAGAAAGTGATCGAAAAAAGTGGCGGCCACGTGGAGACGCATAACTAGCGACCAACGTGAAGGATTAATTCTAAATTTTAACTGTAAAAATTTGAAGTGTTAGGACATTTGTATGTAAAATTTTAATAAAATCGATCTGACTGGAAAAAAGTTATGGTTATATGAAACCGGGAATAGATAAATGGCCCACCCTGTATATCCCGATACATATTCCTATTTATTTGATCAAATCCAATCAGGGACGTGCCTCTTTGAGGTAGTTGGTGTGCAGTTCCCATCTGCATTAACGTCCCAGCATCCTCGCAAGGGTCGCAAGACTCTTTCAACATTCGCATCATCAAGAATTCATAAAAGAGTAGCAAGAATGTGCCACTCAGCGGCCGGCCGAGTGTCGATGCGCTGTACCAAAATTACTGGAGGGTCGCGCCCTCCAGTAATTTCAGGACAGGTTGCGAATTTCGCGACCCCTCCAGTAATTGCGCATGCGCTTTATTGCAGCGCAACCTGATTTCTGAGCAAGAATGACGTCAACAAAATGTTTAGTGATTTTCTGCAACGGCAATTCATTGCATAGTTGGTGTAAGATCTTCAATCATCACAATAACTAAAATAAGCGTCCAATTGCAAGGCGAGATTGCAAGATATCTGTGAAATGCATCAGGCTTTTTGCATTTGTGAAACTTTCCACTTTTAACGCAGCACACGAGCTCGGCCATGTACACATGCCACCTGCTTGCATATTCTTTTTTACCTTTCTTTCCCTTTATCATGTTGCCGTAGACTTGAGAAATCAACGACGGCAGCTATATTCCCAAAGACAGATTGAATAACCCGCTAAAAAATCAGGTTGCGCTGCAATAAAGCGCATGCGCAATTACTGGAGGGGTCGCGAAATTCGCAACCTGTCCTGAAATTACTGGAGGGGTCGCGAATTTCGCGACCCCTCCAGTAATTTTGGTACAGCGCATCGACACTCGGCCGGCCGCTGAGTGGCACATTCTTGCTACTCTTTTATGCATTCTTGGCATCATTGATGTATGGCATAGAGTGCTGAAGATCTGGTGGCCACACTTGCCTTATCTCACCTCCTGAATATGTGTGTACTTTTGCACCCAGCTGATTTTCTCATATACTGATGCATTTCTTTCTGCATCTTGTCATCTACAGGGTGTCTCAAAAAATGATCACATTTCTTTTTACTGCCATTTCCGCAAATTTTGACCTAATAGGCTGAAATTTGGAACATACAATGTAGGTGCCAAAATTCGGGGAATTTTATGTGTTAAAGTTTGGTGCACTAGGCTTGACTCATTCACGAGAAAATTCAAAAAAAGTGAAATTTGGTAATTTCAATAGTGAAAGCCGGTCACCGAAAAATGTCACATTACATTATCGCCTAAACTCTAACGATAGCGTTGGAGTTCATGCGTCAACTTTTTACACACGAATTACCCTGAATTTCTGCGTTTACACTCCAAATTTCATCTAATTCCGACAAAAATTAGGAAAGATACAGTCAAAAGAAATGTTTCCATTTTTCGGTGACCGGCTTTCACTATTGAAATTACCAAATTTCACTTTTTTTAAATTCTCGGGAATGAGTCAAGCCTAGTGCACCAAACTTTAACACATAAAATTCCCGGAATTTTGGAACCAATGGCCCAAATTTCAGTCTATTTGATCAAAATTTGCAGAAATGGCAGTAAAAAGAAATGTGATCATTTTTTCGGTGATTTCACTATTGAAGTTACCAAATTTAACTTTTTTTGAAATTTCTGGGGAATGAGTCAAGCCTAGTGCGCCAAACCTTAACACATAAAATTCCCCGAATTTTGGCACCAATGGTCCAAATTTCAGCCTATTTGGTCAAAATTTGCGGAAATGGCAGTAAAAAGAAATGTGATCATTTTTTTTGAGACACCCTGTATAATTCCCAAGTCTCTGTCACCGAAATGTTGCGCTGCTTTCTTGACTCAACGAATGGTTCACTGATGTGGCTTTGCTCCCACTCGTTCACCTGCCTGATCAGCACCTTCCCAACTTATTGGCTATAACGCTTTTCAGCCCCTCGCGTCTCCCTATTGCTGATGGTCTGGTTCCATTCATCAACCTGGACTACCACTCCGCATCCTCTTACTGCCGTCGATGAAGAGCTTATGGATGTATAAACTAGTCAAGATCTTCTTCCAAGTCACTTTACCTCTGATGCCTTACTCTACCCACCTCTACTACTCTCCCCCTTATCAAGATGTCCAGAACATCTTGTGTTAGGTACGCCCCACTCTACCATACAAAAAGGTGCGTCTGTTGGCCTGATATCAACAAGCTAATCGCTGATGGCCAGGGCGAGAAAATAAACAAACAAACAAACAAACAAGAAGCAGCAATGAATAGTGCCAATAATTTAATCAATATCAGTGCGCTTTTGAAGACTAACTTTTCAAAATTTTCTCGCCCTCCCCAACCAGACCTTTTCAACCTACTGAAACTCTCAGTTCTATCCTATGTTCAGAGTGCTTTTCAAACCTGTTTCTGAAGGCTGAGTTTTCAAAATTTTCTCCCCCTGTTTGGGCAGTGGTCTAAGCAGACCTTTTCAAACTATGAAACTCTCAGTTCTATGCTTAGACTGCTTTTCATACCAGGGCTGTTTGTTTTCCGGAAAAAACTCAAGCCGGTTTTTTTCCAGTTTTTTTCCAAAAGTTATTTTCTGAGATGACAGAAAAAAATTTTTAACAATCGCTTTTTAGGGGCCGTTCATAAACGACGTCGTTCCAAAATCCCGATTTTTCGGACCCCCCCTCCCCCCAAAATCGCCTTGCGTCGTTTCTTGGGACCCCCCCTATGGCGACATCGTTTTCGGTTTACCCCCCCCCCCCCGATAAAAGGGCAGTACATACAGTACTGTCACGTTTTTTTGTTACCATACTGCGCAATCAATAGAATAAATCCCTACAACCACTCTAGGAAGCTTTTCTGTATGGAGAAACGTTTGACAGAATGTGCATAAATCGAAAATAATGTAATTGAAGTACCCTAAAATTCATAAAAAAGCGACGTCGTTTTTTGCTAACCCCCTCCCCCTCCTGGTGCGTCGTCTATCGTCGCATTTCAGCCGACCCCCCCTCCCCCCCTCTGGAACGACGTCGTTTATGAACGGCCCCTTATTGCAGAAATGAAATGAAGAACGAAATAGAGTGAGTTTTACTACACATTACGAAATGCACTAATTTCATCTTTTAGAGTAGGAATTTGATTTTAATTGTCTCTGCACGAGAAAACGGGCCAAAAGTGATACCCTGGCGGGTCAAAAAAAATTCAAAATCGTTTTTGAAAGTTCTAATATCGATACTCTAGGACAGTTTTCGATGAAGAAAACGAATCTGGTATGCAAATTTTCCTAGCTAAATTTGTACTATAGTTATGGTTGGGGAAACCTTTTGAGCCAGACCAAATTATTTTTTCTGAATCAGTGAAATTAAATACTTTAAATTAGTCAAAACGGGGACGCTGAATCTCGTGGTGTTCTTCGTTTCAACGAGAACCTTCGAAAAATGCGATTTTTCATGACTTGAAAATTTCAATCGAGCATATCTCAAAAACTAGGCAAATTCATTCCAAGCTGATTACAGTTGTAAACACTTCGTAACATAAGCTTTCGATCCATAAAAAAATATTGGGGGGTCATCGATGGTAGACGGCCACTTTATAGCCTCTGAAGTTTGGGTGTCAGTAAAATTCTGCCTATTTTTGACTTTTTCGGTTTTAACCAACTCCATTCAAATGACTGATGTTTCGTCTGATGGATTCCTTTTACAAAATGGCTTATATGTACCGCTGAAGAGGGCTTGATTTGTAGATTAATTTGATGTATTTATGTCAAGCAATAGAGCTAGTATACCAGCAAAAAATAGTTTTCTGTTGTCAGATTCCAGAAACATCGGTAAATTTCTGTGCATAATACAAGCGTTTTTGCTAACATCTAGAAAATATGGGAATTCATTATTCTGTATTTGGTTGTGCATGCTGTGCTCAGCACGAAAAAATTAGACTACCAAAAGCCGACAGTGGAGAGGCGATGGCTCTACTGTCTTCTGCTGCAATGCAGATGGCCGCGTCAGTGGCTCAGTGGGTAGCTCGCTGCCTCTGAGTCACGGCGGCCACTGCATCCCTAGTGGTTGTAGTGGTTCATCCTCTCGGCGTGGCAAGTTTCTTGCTGCAAAGAGTTGGTCGTCGGCACAACGCTCCACCCAGGCCACCGAAAACTGGTTACAGTGAGTAGGTAAAATGGGAACCAACTGGATCTGCCGTTGCACGGAAAGCCGCTCCTAAAAGCATGCCGCGTTGGAGGGAAGATCAACGACGTCAGGAGCCGTCTGAGAAACCAGCATTACGGCCTATACCGGTTTACTCCTCCTCGGCCGGGCGGCCGCTGGGAGCTGTCAGCACCATGACGTCACCACGCCAGGCACTCTCTTAGTACCTGGCGCCGAACAGCATGGCTTGAGTGGCTTGGCAGTGAAAGAAGGGCAAACGTCCGAGATGACGATATAAGGGGTAACGAAATGGACCGTGCAGGTCTGATCGTAGGGCCGTACATTGTACGACCCCCCCGCCAGATCGGATCGGATCGGATCGGCCGACAGTGGAGAGGCAATGGCTCTACTGTCTTCTGCTGCAATGCCGAGTTTGTAGTCCAGACACCAGTGCAACTGAAGTACCAGTTAGCAAAGCACTTTGATAACCTTGATGCACAAGAGAAGTAGAGACTGGCTGCAACCTGTTCAAGTGGCATTGCGGCGATTCTAACAGTTGCAGCTCCAAACCAAGAACTCAATCTGTTGCATCACATCTTGGAGTCAGAATACTTGCAAGATGTAGCCCACAGCAGCAGAACCCTAAAAGTGTGACAGTGGAGAGAGAATCCTCCAAACAGTGTCTACTACCCATCTATTCATGCTTTACCAAGTTTACTGCTCTGAGATTGGCTACAAACATGCACCTTGTGAGCGAGTCCTCTACAAGCTTGTGATCGTATTTGCTGCTTCACTGCAGAAAAAAGTGTGACAGGGCTAGACAACACAACAACAGATGGGGCTGAAGCTTTCGACTGTTTGTTTACAATCCTGACACAGGTTGAACAGCATGGTGGAAACATCCGCGCAATGAATGCAATTCAATGTGGGTTGAAACAGTTCAAACGGTACTTGAAACTTGACTTTGCTGCACATGTGCGTCAAGGAGGCCCATGCAAGACACATTATGCAGTTTTTGCTTTGAGTGATGAGCACTCAGAAGAATAAAAATTGGTGGATGTATGTGAGCATGGTCACAAATGATGAGTTTTTGTAAGTAAGTAGTAAGTAAGTTTATTCAGTTAACAAAAACACAATACAAGCCCAAGACAGACCAGACAGATTGGGGTGGGGATCGGCCGTTATACGGCCACTAAACCCTACCCCGACAGAATCTACTAAAATCGGTGTCATAGAGAGCGTTGTTGTAACTAAGAAGACACAAATAATGACAAACAGATTAGACGAGTGTGTTATAAACAGTACAAATCTTTCATCACACCAGAGTGGAAAAACGGAGAGACAAGGAATGGAGAGATGGCATTTGCTGGGGCTGTATTCGCTTGGGCTCTGCTTGAAGGACACATGGAACTCATGGATTTGAGACTTGTGAAACAAATGGCGGAAACGAATGGCATCACTCTGCTTGGATGGGCGTAGAACTGGGTGGGCATTTGTACAGTGGACTGGTTGGCTTGTGGGCATGGAACTTGGGTTTGGTGGTGCTTGGACAGTGGAAGAGGTGGCGTGGACACATGTAAGGGGTGGTGGTGGTGGTGGTAGAGAGTGGTAGTGGTGCTGGTAGTGGTGGGAGAGCAGACGTAGGCTTGGTAGAGTTTGGATGGCTTGAGGAACGATAGAGTGGTTGGCGCACACAACACAACAAAAACGAATGTCTCGGCACCAAATGAAGAGTTTATTGTAACAAAGAACACACAAACAATGACAAAGAGATTATGTTTATGTTATAAACAGTACAAATCTTTCACAATCTAAGTTGCAAAGCCTGGCTGCCAGATCGAAGATTCGTGGACTTCTTGAAGATCTGCCTGAGGGAGGAGCTGAAAATGTTAGAGCAGGCTGATGTCATGCTAACAGATGTTGAAACTCTTTTGACAACATTTTTCATTGGCGCCAACAGATTTTGCATGCTGTACATCAAGATGCGGTCAAAAAATTCTGCAAAGTGGCAAACAATCTATGGCAAGCGGGTCATAATGATCTGTGTTTTCTCAACAGGAACACCAGGGCCTTGTTTTTCAGTATTCTTGAGGGCTATTTGATATCGTCATTTGCTCAAACCTGGTATGAGCTGCAAGATCTCTTTGCGTGATCTTCCACTCGCCACAATAATCGACATAATCTGCGTTTCCATTTTGCTTGAATCAGAATTGAGGTAAACCTCCTTGACGCACATATGCAGGAAAGTCAAGTTTCAAGTACCGTTTGAACTGTTTCAACCCACATTGAATTGCATTCAAAGCGCGGATTTTTCCACCATGCCATTCACGTTCAACCTGTGTCAGGATTGTAAACAAACAGTCCAAAGCTTCAGCCCCATCTGTTGTTGTGTTGTCTAGCCCTGTCACACTTTTTTTCTGCAGCGAAGCCGCAAATACAGTCACAACCTTGTAGAGGACTCGCTCAAAGGGGCATGTTTGTAGCAAATTTCAGAGCAGTAAACTTGCTAAAGCATGAATAGATGGGTAGTAGACATTGTTTGGAGGCAGTTCGGTTTTTCAATTCTCTCTCCACTGTCACACTTTAGGGTTCTGCTGCTGTGGGCTATGTCTTGCAAGTATTCTGACTCCGAGATGTGATGCCATAGATTGAGTTCTTGGTTTGGAGCTGCAACTGTTAGAATACCCTCAATGCCACTTGAACAGGTTAAAGCTTTATTACAATGCACATGAACACCCGACAGACCAGTAAAGAACCCATAAAGGGCCACATGCGAGGCAATCACCAGGGACGAACCGCTACTATGTGTTTAACGCTGGGTGCATGGAAGACAGAGTTGCTACCACTACACCATTGAAGCAGACAAGGCAGACAGGTTGCAGCCAGTCTCTTCTTCTCTCGTGCACCAAGGTTATCAAAGTGCATTGCTAACTGGCACTTCAGTTGCACTGGTGTCTGGACTACAAACTCTGCATTGCAGCAGAAGACAGTAGAGCCATCGCCTCTCCACTGTCGGCTTTTGGTAGCCTCATTTTTTGTGCTGAGCACAGCATGCAGTTCAACCCAATACAGAATAATGAATTCCCATATTTTCTAGGTGTTAAAAAAAACGCTTGTATTATGCACAGAAATTTACCGATGTTTCTGGAATCTGACAACAGAAAACTATTTTTTGCTAGTATACTAGCTCTATTGCTTGACATAAATACATCAAATTAATCTACAAATCAAGCCCTCTTCAGCGGTATAAGCCATTTTGTAAAAGCAATCCATCAGACGAAACATCAGTCATTTGAATTTGTTGGTTAAAACCGAAAAAGTAAAAAAATAGGAAGAATTTTACTGACACCCAAACTTCAGAGGCTATAAAGTGGCCGTCTACCATCGATGACCCCCCAATATTTTTTTATGGATCGAAAGCTTATGTTACGAAGTGTTTAGAACTGTAATCAGCTTGGAATGAATTTGCCTAGTTTTTGAGATATGCTCGATTGAAATTTTCAAGTCATGAAAAATCGCATTTTTCGAAGGTTCTCGTTGAAACGAAGAACACCACGAGATTCAGCGTCCCCGTTTTGACTAATTTAAAGTATTTAATTTCACTGATTCAGAAAAAATAATTTGGTCTGGCTCAAAAGGTTTCCCCAACCATAACTATAGTACAAATTTAGCTAGGAAAATTTGCATACCAGATTCGTTTTCTACATCGAAAACTGTCCTAGAATATCGATATTAGAACTTTCAAAAACGGTTTTGAATTTTTTTTGACCCGCCTGTTGGCCCGTTTTCTCGTGCAGAGACAATTAAAACAACAAAAATACAATAATAAAAGTTGCCTGAAAATGGTACCGGTATTTTTTGCCAAAAACAGCTAAGTTATGCCAGGAAAATGCTTGTAAGGCTTCTATTAACGTAAATTCAAAGCATTTGAAGCGAATTTAACCAGTTGTTGTGCCTATTTCATTTAAAAACTCGCTTGAGTTTTTTCCGCATTTTAGTTTTTTCCGAGCCCCTAGGAAAAAAACCGAAAATAAACCGAGGAAAAAAACCGACCCAACAGCCCTGTTTCAAACGCGTCTTTGATTAGCTGATTTTTCAAAATTTTTAACCTTGGTTGGGCGGTAACACGAATATATACGCAAGCTTTTAGAGTGCGAACAATACCTAAAAAACCCAATACCCCAATACCCAATACCCAATACCAATACCTGAGACCCCCAATACCCCAATACCCAATACCCAATACCCAATACTTGCGTAGCTGGGCCAAAAATTGCAATTTCACTGGACAGGTACATTCCAGTTGCGTACAAAAGATTTTTTGCACTGCAATTAAAATTTTTAAGAGCCCTGGTTGGGCCGCTGCCCAAGCAGGGCGAGAAAATTTTGAAAAATTAGCTTTTCAGAAAGCATTTAGAAGTCATTGTGGGCGTAAATTTTGCAGAATTTTAATTGTTAAAACAGTTTTGGTACTTTATATTTCGTAATTCAGTTTTGTTTCTTCTGGCGAACTTTTTTGTAATTCGGCTGGAAATTGTGTGCACCACGGCAATAGCCATGGGTACGGTACTGGTACATCATCGCAGAAATGTCACCATTTATATTTTAGATTTTTGGGGGAGGGGGCTCCCGAAAAATCGGGATTTTGGAACGACGTCGTTTATGGACGGCTCCTTAACGCGAAAACAGCTTCCTAGCCCGAATCATCGACTAACTTTTTCGACTTTTTCAGATCGATTTTTCAGATCAACATCGATTTTTCCATATTTTTACCTGTCGCAATTAGTATTGGGTATTGGGGGGGGGGGTAAAAACCCCAATACCCAATACCCAATACCCAATACCTGGAAAACACCCCAATACACCCAATACCCAATACCCAATACCAGTTCGCACTCTATGTAGCACCAATTTTTTCGGTGAGAAAGTTCTGATTAGTGGGAAGAATTGTTGAAAATGTGGATTTTTACGTTTGTCAGGGTATTTTGGATAGCCACACCGGCACGAACCCTGTAAACTTCTATCCACTTAGGTTTAATTATCTCAAACGAAACTAAAACTTGCACTCAGTACGGCAGGCAGCGCATCGCCGAGTCTGTAATGTCTATAAAAATTTGTGTGCCAATTGCGGGTCTTGTCGGTCGAGTTGAGATAGTTCGTAGGTTTGTTGTTTTTTGCACCACCATACCATCGTACTACTCAAGAAACGAATTATGGGTATTTTTGCTTTGCCATCTATGGTTTTTTGGCCTTCAACGCCTTCTGCTCATTAACTGTTTCTGCTGCGCCCTGTCTGTATTGGGCGTTCGTTAATCTCAATCTCAATATTGTGGTTATGAAAATGAATGGCTTCACAAAAAGGAAAGCATTGTTCTGATAATTTCTGTCCTGGTGTAGTTCTGTAACAGAAAACCTTATTACTCACTCCTGCTGTGAGCGCGGACATGTCCAATCCATACATGTACCAGGGCCAGGTGGTATGGGTTGCTCCGTCCGTAGCTACGAAGGCCAACTCGCAGCCCCCAGCACCCTTGCCATCTCGATTTTCCTCCGGACAGACCACGCTCCATGCGACACACTCTACGCTCTTTCGCCAGCAATGTCGCAGACACGCCTCTGTCTGATGCGAGCATCAAAACTTCTCTGCTACAAATCCACCGCAATGCGGCTTCTGACGCCTCCGCATCCATCAACGCTGTTTTGGGGTGCCCTCCACCTGCCATCGCGAAAACTGAGCTATGCCTTGCTCGTGCGGACCGGTCCTTGCTAGCACAGCTGAGATCCGGGCATTGCTATCTGCTCGCTACCTACAGACACAGTCTGGACACTACTGTTTTGCCTACCTGCCCAAAGGATTGCGGACAACCTCACACTACCGAGCACCTATTCCTGTGCCCCCGCCTTCCAGTCAGACATGGTTTGGCGGCCATCAACCTCTGGTCAGATCCCCAGCGGGCCCTGCTCTTCATACGACAACATTGGCAGTAGAAACACACACAAGGCCAACGTCGACAGAAAAGTGAGGCTGCAGCCAGTCAGGTGACGACAGCGGTACATGTCCGTCTTGGACGTAGGTTGTAATATGAACAGATTACTGTATTTTACTAAAATTTGGCAGCAATTTGCTTGTTTTTCTTCACCCGTGGTCATCACTCATTTTTTAGTTAAGATTTCAGCGGATTGTTCGTCTAATTTGGGACATATCAAACCGAACGCAGGTAAGGTTTCTGTGACCTGTGCATCGTGCAGCTAATGCTACTATCTACATATATTTAACGCAGTTAATCGGCTCATGCGAAGTTCTCCTTGGCATAGACAAACTGACATTCATTTTATTTTTTAACTTGGTTTTAGCAACTCAATTTTAAATCGGATTTAAAAATCTGCGTTTTCTATTCGCAGGTACGACAGAGACTACGTATGCCACGAATTTCCCAGCTTTCTCAACCTGTCTACCTTCTTCAAGAACGTACTTGGCTCAATCTACAGCATTGAACTCAATAAATTGCTGTGTGCGACAAACATGTACTCACCAATCAATGCGACAGCGCGGGGCGGGACTATGTGGATTGTGTGGCGGGTGTGCGTGTATTGATTGATTTTTTCAGGTCAGCTCCTCTCTCCTGAGATAGGCCAGGCAGTACAGTTGCAAGCGCGATTAGGAGCGGCCGTCAGCCCTGTTGTAGTGTTGTTTGTTGGTGTAGTTAGTTGGCTTGGGTCGGTTGGTAGGAAGGGAGAAAGAATGTGTACGAGAGTTGAGTGCAGTGAGTACAGGAAAGAAGAAGGCGTCGGCGGTCAAATTCCAGACAGACTCTTCGATCAGACCACACCGGTGAGTTGCTGTTGCTTCCTACAGTGTCTCGACCCCCACATGAGGAAACCCCCATACCCCCCTCCCCCTAGGTCGGCCCGGAGCTGTTACATGTATGTTCGTTAGTTGTTGGAACGGCTTAACTGACTTTTAGGGGTCCCTAATGAGGGCGTATATCTCAGGATCTAAGCAGAGCACATTAATGAAAATTTCAGCATCTTTTAAGAATTTATTGATCTTTCATTTAAAAAAAGATTCATTCAAATCCGTTGAGATTTGCCTTAACAACTGACTTTTAGGGGTCCCTCTATTATACGTACCTATATTAATTAATCACTTTCTTGCTAAGGCTTAAGCTCAGGCTTAGGCTTAGGCTCAGGCTCAGGCTTAGGCTTAGGCTTAGGAGTGAATCCTTTTTTAAATGAAAGATCAATAAATTCTTAAAAGATTGCATTACTGTGCGCTGCTTAGATCCTGAGATATACATACGCACTCATTAGGGACCCCTAAAAGTCAGTTTTGCCCTGTTGGAACCTTAGTAAGTACCCTGTTTTTGGACGTTTTAGCGAACAGTCGCTAATTGACATAGTTTTACTTTTGAGATTCCGTACTCGATCCCAGATGATGCGGATGTGAGTTTGTACGAGTTGAAGAGCTTGGATTTAAGAGGCAGAGACGAAGTTGTCAGAGATCCGCTGCAGCTCGGCTGGAAACCAGACTCCAAAATCTCGTCAAGCCGTAGTTTCAAGAAGGCAAACTTGGTTGTCTCTGTGAGTCTACTGTTTCCTTTCACGTAGTCTAGCCCTTCGACCAACACTATTTTGTCACACCAGCCTAACACAACATAGGCAAATATATATGTGTATACCGGAACGCGGGAACGTAGCGAACAGCCTCTGATGGCGATTAGAAGCGAACCCCCTCCCTTGTCCCGGGACAAGCCCCACCTTGTCCCTGGGGCTTGTCCCCACCCATGTCCCCGTCGGGACATCTGGAACACCTTGTCCCCAGAGGAGGTGGTTGTCCCCGGTCTGCATCGAGAGGGTACAGTACTATGTACAGTACTATGTTCTATGCTGGTGTGGGCTAGCATTTCGGCTGAGGTTGTGGTAAATTTCCGAATCCTAAGGGGGCTGAGGGGATGGTAAGCTAAAAAGTCCGATTTTTTACTGAAATTAAGGTTTTAGGCTTATTTTTCGCTAAAATAGGTTAAAATGACAGGGTTCGTGCGGGACCTGGAAAGTCAGGGAGTCATGGAAAAGTCAGGGAATTTAAAAAAAGTCAGGGAATCATGGAAAAGTCAGGGAATTTGGCGTCTGGTCAGGGAAAAAATTGATACCAGTAGAAACCTCTCGCCACCAAATGGTCCTGTTAGAACTTTACACTCCACCCTTTTTGAATATCGGACTTTTGACTTTCTACTACTACTTAAACTGAACATTCACCCTCAATTCAATGCGTTTTTCTAAGCTAATTTTTCAAAATTTTCTCACGCTGGTTGGAGTTTCCTCACCCTGGTTGGTCAGGGAATTTTGACTTTGGTCAGGGAAAAGTCAGGGAAAGGTCAGGGAATTTTGCCATGCAAAAGCCGCACGAACCCTGAATGAGCTATTCTCAGCTCATTTACGCCTAATCTAGAGGCATGCTTTTATCATAATTTTCTATACAAAATTCTTCCTAAAAATTCCTGAGTAGCGGCGGCATGAGTGGGTCAACCCCTCAGACCCCCCTCTTTGCCCATGTCTGGTTCTATGTACAGTACTTGGCATACATGTGCATGGGGGTGCCCAGGGGGGACAGGGGGGACAAAAATATAAATCTACCAAACGTTGCTAGAGGCTGCGAGAAAGCCTCCAGATGCGTTTTTAAGCCGCACAAATCAATTTTGGCAACTACGCAACTACGCACCAAATCCGAAATTTTTTCAAATTTTCCTGAAAAATTTCGGATTTTTGGCAACGTTTCTGTCAGAAAAGTGTTTTTTGGTAATGTTTTGACGAAAATTTAATTTTTACTGCAATTTTTCGAATTTTAACCGAAAATTTTGTATTTTTAGCCAAAATTTTGGGCCAAAATTTAAATTTCCCGCCAACATTTGAAGTTCCCGCCGAAAATTTACACCTATGTCCAGGCAACTACGCACAGAGTCCTGGCTTTCCCCCTGAGCCGCCGACCATCGACGTGTACAATGTATGGTACTTGGGGTTAGACTCAACCCGCCGAATTGCTTAGTCGGAAGTAGAGTTTGTCAGATAGTAGAAGAGGTGCATTTTGAGGGCCGTTGGAGTGCCGAGCGAGGAGTGGAGAGGGCAGACAAAGAACTGGGAGAATTCTTCGACGTACCAGCCTTTCTACAAGACTACCGACTCTCTCCGCTGTCTAAGCCGCAAGGATTGGTCTGTGCTGCCCGGTTTCCCTCTTTCAAAGATACAGATAGCAAATGGTATCGGGCCTTCGTAATCAATTTCGGTGTTTGCGAGGACACTTCTGAAACCCGACGCAACTTTTCCTTAAGCGACAGATCCAGAACACTGGTGAGTGAATCAGTTTTACTCTTACACTGCCGGAAAACTTTGTGTGGCTTGTCACGGGAAGGTGTACGTGGTGACTACCAAGAATGCTCACTTGTCAGCTGAGCGACCATGCGCTGCAACATAATCGCGCCAAGGCGGGCGCCAATTTTATTTTTCAGAGAAACAAAAAATAAGGAAAAAGAGTTCTAAAATGGTAACTAATGTGTTGACCTCTGTATGGTGTACGAAGGGTGTGCGTACATACAGGTTTTACTAGAGACACAAATCTTAGAACAGACCGCCCTGTAGCTAGGGCTAAAACCAGACTCTCTCAACTCAACACCTGTGGCGTCCGCCGCCGGCTGCAATAATATAAACATGCCTAAGCGATGAGTGATGTGTAACCAAACCCTAGTCCTTTGGCGGCGGACGTTGGAGCGACACAACATTACCCCCCTCCTCTAAAAGCGTTAAGGTTCGGGTGAGTAGCGGTCGGGCGGACGACCTTTGTTGACGCGCTAGGAGCGTCGGAGAAGTGGTGCAGGGGAAGGTTCAAGCATGTTCGGTTCCCCCAGCTCCACCGTAAGCCTTTGCTGGTCAGGGTCATGATAGCGCTTCATTTTGCGCGCATTCCATTTCTGCCCATCGGAAA
This sequence comes from Sabatieria punctata, assembly GCA_030248155.1. Lineage (NCBI taxonomy): Eukaryota > Metazoa > Nematoda > Chromadorea > Araeolaimida > Comesomatidae > Sabatieria > Sabatieria punctata. The sequence goes on from JASANB010003734.1 coordinate 27,089, forward strand.
GCATGTACGTCCATTTGCCAAGGCTTTTTAGTGCGCGGGCGCGGTGCATTCTGAATTGGCGCCAAGTTCTTAGCGTCCGGCCGGATACCATCATCGGCAGTAATCACATGACCCAAGAACGGAATTTCGCGTACAGCAAACATGCACTTTGCCAAATTCAAGCGGAAATCTTTGGCGGCAAGCTTCTGCAAAACTGCGTGCAAATTGCTATCATGCTCTGCCTGCGTAGCGCCGTACACAATTATGTCATCAATGTAGGCCTGCACGCCTTTGCACTCTGCGAGCGTTTCAGCAACAAGGCGCTGGCACACCGCAGCTGAGTCCTTGAGACCCATCGGAAGCCTTTTGTAGCGGCGCAGCCCTTGATGCGTTAGCGTGGCGGTTGAGTTGCGGCTGGCTTCGTCCAGCTGAATGCGAAAAAACGCCTTAGCTATGTCTAGCTTGCTGAAAAGCTTGGCGCCTTGCAATTCGAGGAACAGCTCCTTCACGTTAGGCATTGGGTAGCGGTCAGGCGGTCAGCGTAAATGCGGGCATGTTGCATGCGACCGTTGATGCTAACATTAGCCCCGAATGAGCCGCAATAACAGATTCGGTTTTGCACAATATTTATCTTTTTAGATCAATTTTTGCAGTAGTACAATTTTTTGATCGATTTTCTTGTTTATTGACTCTCGAAAGTGACTTGCACCACTATCTGACTGAAGTTGTAATTTTATGGCGGTGCAACAAAGTTTGCACGTCATTTTCGTCTACTACTCGCTCTAAAAGCCTACTGTAGTGCCGAATTTTATGTCATTACTAGAATTTACAACAATCTTCACGATTTCTGCATATTCCAACTTAACTAAGAGTTCTTCGCATATTGGAGCATGCTATACGGTATTATACGATATCGAAAATGCTATACGGTATTTTTATACCGGTCCCCTCCCATCCCTTGTCGCTGCAAGAAATTAGACCGCATAACTCCTGCTTTTAAAAAGGTGGAATGGGCGGGCGTGGGTGGGTTTAGGCGGGGGGGGGGGGGGGGGGGGGGGGGGCGCCCCCCCCCGGGGGGGTTTGTTTGGGGGGGGGGGGGGAGGATTCTGTGGGGGGCGGGGGGGGCGGGCGCGCACTCTTTTTTTTTTCCCCCCCGGCGGGGGGGTGTATTTTTTTTTCCGTGTTTCGGTGGCCTGGGTTGGGCTTTGCTACATAAGTCTAATTCCAGACAAACAAACTTTTCGAACCCACTACAACCTCTAGAGATGCAGGGACAGCCGTGACTCAAGACACTCCTGCTTTTAGTTTGTTAAAAATTTTTCTAAGTTAACTTTGTAAAACTTTTAGGTTGATAGGCGCAACAACGGCTTGGCTTCCTAAAGCTAAATATTAGATCGAATTTTTTTAGGTTTTTTGAAGTCGCATCGCAATCAGTATTGGGGCATAGGATCGAATTTTTTTTAGGTTTTTTGAAGTCGCATCGCAATCAGTATTGGGGCACCAAAACCCTAGTAGATACCCAATTCCATTATCCACTACATACCTGCAAAACACCCCAATACCAGATCGTACCCTTCTAAAGCACCAATCTATGCTAAATGCGACTAAAAACGCTGTTTTAAAAGGCAAATTATAGCAACTTACGAGTCTGAAATTGTAAAAAATTGGACCTAAACTGCGTCCCGGAAAAATCGGACGGGACGGGGTTCCCGCAATCTGCGTCTCTGGTCATAGTCGGTGGAACTGGCGCCCGCCCCTGTTACACGTACATACGTATGGTGTGTTCTTTTGTAGTTGTATCTGATGGATTTGGATAGTTACGGGTTCGCACGGTCCAAAGATCTCTTCTATCTGCCTCTGCAATTCGCTGAACAGATGGGTTTTCCTAAGCCACTCATGTTAGTCAAGAGACGAGCTCCGCCTACTCCTCAGTACAGAATTCCATTCGATGAGGTACGTACGTTGCGTAAGCACGGTATTAGTCGGTTTCTGCCTACAGATGTAAAACGGCCACCGACAAGGCTAACTCGCTGGATCGTGACCCATCCGATTTTTGATTTTGCTTTGTTTTGATTGATTTGCCTCCCTCCCTACCCAAACGATTCTTCTCACCAATTTTTTTGCTTTTTTTATAATTTCAGACACTGAAATTCTCATACATGTAACAGGGGAGTGGTGTCTGTCCCACCGATGTTATGGCAGACCCCGGACAGAACCGCCATTTGTCGGTGACCCGCTTCGGGCATTCCTCTTTGGCGGGTGACCTGTTGCTTGTACACGATTGATTGTGTACATGGGACATAAATAACATTTACCAGTTTGCATCGTTTTGTATTGTTCAGCGTTTGACGCAAATACAAGAGGATATTCTGGATAATCCGACTCATATTAGAATAGACACCGAGAGCAATCTGCTGAAGTGCCTGGCTGCATTGGCCAAAGAAGAAAACGTCTCGATGAATGTGCTGAGACCGTTTGCGGTTGGTTTCTTCTGGTGTAGCTCAGCTAATCTGCAGAGTTTTAGTGCTGGATCGCCAATGTCAAGTCTCCGTCTGACTTTAATCTCGTGCCGTCCGTTATCGGCCTTTTCCAGTTCGAAGGGATCGGTGGCACTCGCATAAACGCAACTGAATTTGACAGAATGTTGAGGTTTGTTTTCTGACCTTCGTTTACTCTGTGCGTACGTACAGTATATGATTGGTGACTGCGCAGATGTGAGATGTCGAACGAACCATCGAAAAGCGGCTGTCAGTTGCCGTTTTGGTGGTTGGCCCAGTGGCTGAAAGACGTTGAAGAGGGGAAAGCCGCTGGCGAGTTTATTTGCGCCGCCAAGGAACACGGCATCACTGCTGACACCGACTACCACAGAGTAAAGGTGGTCGGACTCAAAAATCAACACTACTTGGACGTGTTTGAGGTGAACCAACTTTAGTTGTGCCTGCATTATGTTGCAGCGTTTAGGGGTTCATGGTGGAGCCAAAAACGTGTCAGTTGTTTACATACATGGCCGGCGGGGTCGCCGGCCGACACCCCCTCTCGAAATTTTGGCGACCTTTCTGGGAGGCTGGCTTGATCTCATACCCCCTCCGAAAATCCGACGACGTTTTTTGGGAAAGCAATATTCAGACTGTTTCGTACAAATTCAGACCAAAAATTCTTTAAGAAAAGATGCGATGTCACCAGTACATCACCAGGCGTTTTTTATCGATTTTTAGGCGATTCTCGTTTCTTGTTCACTATTTCTGGCCAAAACGTATCTACAACAGGAGCCAAACGGCGCCCACCGCTTTTGAGACGGTTGAAGTTGTGTATGAATGGTGTAGTAAGTAAGTGCTGATGGGAGATTGCTTTGTATTGCAGGTGGAGGACGTGGACAGTCAGTACCAGCGCGCCTTCTGTGCTCATATTCTAGACATGAAACTGCTGCCTCGACATTTCCTGCACAGACCCGTCTACCGTTTCAACGCCGAACTGCCCTTGTTGATGCCAAGAAGTCCCGGACTCACTGACTGGTTTATGGTGCGTCTGTAGAGTGCCACATGTTATGTTGGTTACCTTGACTGACTGCAGAAGAATAATGTGTGGCCACACGAAGTGGTGGAGGAAGCGGATCTACAGCTGGATGCTGAAATGAAGCCGCTGTCTGGAGACGCAGAGCAAAGTGCGGCTCGGAACGCAAGTCAAAGACTGGCTCAGCTGGCCGACCAAATCGCCGGCTCCCGACATAGCGTCGCTCTGCTGCTAGCAGTTAAGGTAGCACGTACATTGTACGTCCGTAATTTTGTTGTTATGCACAATACGCAGAAATTGGCATTATTTCTGGACCGCCGGTAGAAAAATGCGTGATTGTTTTAGAACAAAGGTTTGCCGGAAGAACGGTACGTGGTAGATATTTGCGATGTGAAACTGCGGTCGGGAGTGGGCAATGTGAGCTACGAAGCGTCCTTGCCTTACAACTACCGCTCGGTGTGGCTGAGTGATCTGCTAGTAGAGGAAGGATTCGCTCTCAGACCCTCTCTGCCCTCCGACAAGCCCGAATCCGAACGAGAACGCAACTTCGCTATGATGAAAGAGATGAAAGGGTTGGTGCATCTTTGTGGTTTTGGTTCTGTAAGCGTTCTTTGCAGGGTGTTGGAGTACTATGAAGAATTGTGCCAGACAGAGTGACTGCGTCTGGACAAATCCACCACATCAGTGTCATGTCGTTACTTTGGCAGTTTGGTGTGCTTGAGATTGTCTTTTTTACTCTTTCCTTTCTAAGATGAAATGTGCTCTGATTTGGGAGCCATCTTGTGTACGATGTAGTAAATTGTCTGGTCCGTCAGGTTCTCATTGTATGCATCTGTTTCTCGGCTTATTTACTTGCACTTTCCGTGGCGATCGTATGAGCTAAGTCTAGCGGGCACTGTTTAAGGGAATTTGCTATACAGTGCTCAACGTACAGCACAGTACTGTAAAGTGAAAGAGTAATTAAGCCTTCATCTCTCAAATCTAAATTAGTATAGTGTTTACGCATTCTCGAACAGGTTTGTTAGCTGAATCATAATCTGCAAGAGCAGTTTTTATTGTAAGTGCCTACATTAGCACGCTGGATACCTTTTAGAGGATTTTCAAGAAATGTTTTTTTAAAAAATCAGGAATTTTTGGCCCTCAATTTTTTAAACAATTGTGGACAGACTTGTTTTGCTTTCAGTAATATCGAGGATGGACGACGTTTTCGCACCTATTGACAGGTAATTTTCTCTTCTCAGGAAGCAAAAGCATTTTATTCTAGTTGGTATTTTACAATTATTGCTATGGCGCGGTATAAGGCCCGGTTCACACTGCCGTGAACTAAGAACTAAGAACTAACGGCCTTAGTTCTTAGTTCAGATGCGTTCACACTTGTGAACTAAGAACTAAGAACTAACCGTGAACTAAGAACTAAGGCGAGTTGAACTAAGCTCAACTTTTAGTTCATGAACTAAGGATTTTGCGACCGCGCGCGTGTGTTTTAGGTCATGGAAACTATTTTTTACCACAAATACTGATCTGACTTTATTACCGAAGGCTTCGAAAGATGTCTAGGCTCTCTCAGACCAAATTTCAATACAAGAATTGAATGCAACTGAGCAGAAAGCCCCTGTTTTCTACGTTAAACATGCAAAACACCCGGCATGGACTCTTGAAAAAGGGCATAAACATGTTTTCGGTGTAGTTACGTCTACAAAAACGTTGTTACTATTGATTTGGAGCAAATAGAAGACTCTGGGAGATGCACGTCAGCCAATTTTTGGCTTGCATGTACACACTGTAGCCTATTGTACGCATATGAACACTGTTTAAAATTACTAAAACTTGGACGGATAATTGACTGACATTTGCTTAGCCAGTCTCAAGTGATTTCCTTGAATAGCTGGGCCTATACGCCACTAAAATTGTCGAATGAAGAGGCTTCGTTTCAAAGCATACCAAAACTGCTTAATTTTTGGGCCACAGCAGCGCAAACTCATGTAATTCAATCTGTGCACTGTTCGGAAGACTAAAGCATTGATTTGGTCAACAAATTTTGAAAATATGCCTGTATTTAAACTGCTACAACAGCAAAACCTGCGGCCTCTAGCTTAGTTCTTAGTTCACAGTGTGAACGCCCCACCGTTAGTTCTTAGTTCTTAATTCTTATGCCAGATTTTTAGTTCACGGCTTAGTTCTTAGTTCTTAGTGCTTAGTTCTTAGTTCACGGCAGTGTGAACCGGGCTTAACAAGAATAGGAATCGGCCAACACTAATATTAAGCTTTGGATACTTTCAAGCTTACATTCAGGCTTTTAGGCTTAGGTGGATGAGACTTTTTTAAAATTTAGTATCGTTAGATGAAACTTTTATATAATCCATTATGTAACATGCTATCCGTAGATCGGGAAGCGGGATTTGGGATCTGTCGCAGGTCGGGTGTGGGTCTGACCCAAATTCTGATGAGGTGGCAAAGTACTAAAAACGCTCAAAAACTGCAAAACTGTACATTAGCTGTTTATTTAGATTTAAGAGTCAAGTTGTCTATTTTAGTTGTTTGCTTTCAGTTTTTCGGATTCGGAATCAGATGCAAAATTCGAAAACGAAGCCGTGATGTTGTGGTCAGACGACAAAAAGTACGGTGGTGCTTGAAAATGGGCTTGCACATGCTTTGAGCGCTTTTTAGACCGGCTAAAGTGGAAAGCGAAACGAAGATCAGAGTTGGAAACTTGCCGGCCCGTTTAACTGAGGTCAGTACTTACTTAGCAGTTTAGTGAACACGGTTTACAGTAAAAAACGCCTGTCTCCTTGGTAAATAAAAAATTGCCCCGTCCAGTCAGATCATCATAGTCATTTTTGCTCAAACCCTGAGTTACTTAGCTTCACGAACTGGTTGATAAGTACATATTATGTAGTTTAAAAACCAAAGTTATCGTTCCTCAATTCTCTCTGAATTGGCGGTGGATTTTTTGAAACGCAAATACATGTACTGTAGGAGCGCAGAACTCGGCAAAGCAGAATTTTTGTGGTCTTTGTTGGTCGGTCTATTTATAACTGATTCGATATTCTCTATAAAGCATGCTCTGTTCTGTTTTAGCGAGGTCTGAGGAATCTGTGTCTCTACTGTGGCAAGGTGAAGAGCGTTGGCATTTGCTCCAGACAGTCTGACGCCGCTGCCTTCGGGTGTTCTCTCTCTTTCTCTTCTTCACTCTTTATTGTTCCTGTTTAGGTTGGTAGAGTTCTTGCAGGGCGCCGACGCTTCTAAGGCTGTCAATGTGCTGAACGGATTCGCAATCGGAGACTTGGCACCTCTGACCGCCAGCAAATGGATTGAAAATGGTGCCTGCCACAGCAGAAGGTGATCTTCACTCCTTTCTTTTACATTGATACAGAGCAACTTTACTCGTACCCCTTTCAGACACTAAAGTTGACAAAATCGCCTTTAAAATAGCACTATTTGCTGTATTTCAGCCCAAATTAGCGATTTTTTACGATTTTTAGCCGAAAAATTGTGATTTTTGAGCATTTTTAGTGCCCAAGCCCCTCCCTAGAGTTTGGACTCAGACCACCGGCCGGCGCCAGACCCCGCAACCCCCTCCCCCTTCGGGGGATGACCTGTTACATGTATGATATGATGCCAGTACCAAATGCGTTAAGTGCCAGATTGTATTAGCGGTTTTGACCCCCCAATAAAGGAAAAGTTATTATTTATGTTTCCGTTCGCTATCTGTCCCTCTTCATAACTGAAGGAGGTTTATTCCGAAAGACCTACGTACAATGTACATACGTAGCTGCATAATTCAGTGCGATGGAAGGTGTAGAAACAAGGGATGATCTGGTAGGAGCGGCGGCAAAATGGATGTACGTGCGAGGATTTCCCGACAGCTACAGTGACGTGAGTTTGTCTTCTACTTTCTCAGACGTTCGTTAGTGGTTCTGTACAATACTTGACCCCTTCAATTATGCATTCACTCTAATCTGTTCTCAGTTGTTCCGGATAGAGCAGATGTTTCAGATGGACCTGATGAAGGTGTTCCAGCAGTATGGAGTGGTGCACGACGTGTCTATCCGCGGATCTCCTCAATACGCGTAAGAGCTGCATCTCTTCTGTCTGTCAGACAGACAGACAGACAGACAGACTGACTGACTGACTGACTGACTGACTGACTGACTGACTGACTGACTGACTGACTGACTGACTGACTGACTGACTGACTGACTGACTGACTGACTGACTGACTGACTGACTGACTGACTGAGGCAGTTGCAGGTTTGTGAAGATGACCGAGGCCAAGGCAGCGCAAGAGGCCATCGTGGCTCTGAATAGAAGAGTGCAGTCCGACGGCTCCTGCATGGTCGTCCGGCAGTATCGGCCCGCGGGTCGTCGGTATTGTGACAGAAGTGTAAGCGGTACAACTTTCTTCAGGTCTTCTTTTTCTGCTCTTTCAGCATGGCAGTCAGGCCTCTGCCGACCAGAACAACCGATTCGACCGATCTGCGTCTGCTCATCGCACTGCTCCCGTAAGTTGGTCTCAGTTCTCTGAGTGGCCTGAACCTTGTGTATCATTGCTCCTGTCTAAATTAGAGATGGCCACATGTCATAGCCGTATCTGCAGGAAGTGGATAATTGTACAGTTGCACATTACAGGGTGGGTGGAGAGCCAACAGATGGGCTTCCATCGGAGAAGAGTTGTTGTTTCCGAACGGCGTCACCACAGGACTGTAAGAAACGCAAATCGCTTTGTTTAAGTTCCGGATGAGTTAGATGTTCATTTTATATAAATCTTTGTTTGCGTTCGTGCCATCTCGATTGATTTCTACCGCGTTCAGTATACTTCGTTGCGTATGTGCATGCCATACCATAGACGTTGTTGTTTGTTCTCTAATAAACATAACTAAACTACATCACCACTGAACGACGTTGCTCAGGGATCTGCGCCCTACCAGTTGTAAGTTTACGTGGCAACCGTTATCATACCCGTTAGTGTAGATACTTTATTTGTATGGTAGCCGCGGTACATAGCTAGAAGTCAATGGTCGTGTCTCAGTGTAGTAGGAGAATATTCTCAAACATGAAGTACATACAGTAACTGTTAAAGAAACGTTTGTAACCGGCGGTACGCTCTCGCACGCCAATACCTGCTGTGTGCTAATGCTAAGCGTGTAAGAAGCAGTGGCGTATCCAGGGGACGTGTAGGGTGAGGTAGGAAGAGAAAGTCTGTAAAAAATGCACTAATGAATTATGCACTAAAACTGTCTGTTTTATGGTCAGAATGCCTTTTGACTGTGTTTTTGAGGGCTAAATTTTGTCGCCCCGGTGGCCGGTGTCAGATCCCAAGCCTCCTCCCCTATCGGCGGATGACCTGTTACATGTATGAGACGTTTTTAATTAAAATGCTCTTGCCCAGTAATGTTTTAGCAAAAGCGAGTCCGAACTGGAAAGATTGCCCCGATTGAGTGAAGTGGAATTGGATGTGCAGTGGGAAGGAGAGGCACTGTGGCTGCCAACGTAACCCAGCTGCCGTTCGGCTGTCTCACCCAGTCCTTCGTACATACATTGTATGTCTTCTCTGTTCACAGTGCCACTGTGTTCTGTTGCGTTGCCGTTGCGATATTGTACCGTCGACACGGGGTCGTTGTGAAGCAGGCACAACCGGATGATTTCATCTGCGAGGGTCTGATCGAACTCAAGCCTCAGACAGATTCTGCGGCAGCAAACGTAGGTTTGTTTGTACGTACGCCTATACCCCTCACGAGAAAAGTTGGCCACATTTTCCAAATCTGTCTAGCCTCTTGCCTGACGCTCATTCACTCATTTTCCGGTCTCAGTCTGCCTCAGAGCTTTTAAATGCGTTTTTGAAGTTTAAGGCTGATTTTTAGAAAATTTCTCGCCCTGGCTGGGCGGGCAGAGGTTTTTCGCGCTGGCCCAACCAAGCTACTTCAAAATTTTACACCTTTGCAAAATCCTGGGTAGGCCACTGAGTCGAACGAATCTGTAACAGAAAATCTTATTCTGATTCTGTGATTGATTAATTCGGTTATCCAAACGCAGAAATCACCAGAACATTGGTTTGCTCTTACAAGAGCGTAAACGCGCGTGCGCGTGCGTACTACAGTCAGACAAACGCCGTTTATGGTACTGGCACCATATGGTACCGGCACTTAGGGTAGTGGCACCATGTATGGTACCACCACGTTCGGCCACTGTGACGGTATCATACAGTATATTATACGGTACCCCTACCTTCGAATTGGTAACTGTACTAATACAGAAAGGGTTACTGTGCGTAGAGAGCGCTTGCAGTGTGTTCACTTTGCCCTGCATGTGGCAGTCTGAGGAACTGGTGCGTATGGTGTTGGTGCTGTGGTTTGGTTCCAAGTGCAGGTCGAGCAAGGTGATGTCCCTCTTGCGGTGTCGGTTTCGTTACCTGACCATACGAAAGGAAACCAATCGTTGGTCGCTATCGAAGCCTCTGCAAGCTTCTACTCCAATCTACGTATTTTTGCTAGACTATACTTAAACGATGATGAAGTCTGACTGTTAACCACTTCGACTGAGAGTTCATTCCAGAAACGAACAACCCGGTTACCGAGCTTAAAATTAACAGAAATTACAAGTTTTAGTAGTTTATAATGGCCTGGGCGAGAAAATTTTGAAAATTTGGCCTTCAAAAACGCATTTAGAAGGCATTCTGAGCACAAAATAGACAGTTTTAGTACATAATTCATTAGTTTCTTATATTTTTGACAGACGTTTTCTTCCTACCTCCACCGCAAAGGGGGGTGTACACACCCTACACCCCCCTGGATACGCCACTGTGTTCCACCCTCCACGTCCACGCTGGTTGGTGGACGGTTTTCCGAGTTTTGTTGGACACACTGCCCTCTTCAAGCAGCGATTCATGCCACCAGCGGATGCTGGTATCTCTTGGAGGCTCGCGTTCTATCCCAATTTGCAGGCGGAACATTCTCAGTGCTTTTGGTCCACTCGAACTGCACCGCGCATTTTGCACGTTCCTTCACCGAAAAAGCTATCACAACTGCTAAAAATGCCGGTTTGTGTTGAAAAGTGAATAAAGCGTCAACCCACTATGGTTTAAGAATATTTTCAACTCTCAAACATTAGCCTAATCGCGCAGAAGCCAAATGTATTTAACGCCAATGTTGGAAATTTGTGTTTTCGGGCGTGTCAAAGCATTTCTTTTAATACAGTGAGTTGTTTTTAGTGTCTTCTGCCCGCTTGCTGTGTGTGTTTTACAGTAAATTGTTTGTTCAGCAGTAGCAAGTATGTGCTGACCATTTTTAGCTTCTTACTTTATCTTTTCGTTCAAGTCGGTTTTGGTTCTGCCTGCAGTGTTTTCCGATTTGACAAAAAGTGGGCTGCGTTTTTTCGACGGCTCCGTCGTTGTGTTGCGTTTGCGGATTTACTCTTCTTTAAGGTTGGTGTTTGGTGACAATGGGTTAGCTGGGTACGGTAGCAAAGAATCTACTGAATTTGAAAATGGCATATCAGTGCATCATCCCGCTCTCTGCTGCTTCTTCCCACTCTCGTCGTGCCATTAGCCACCGTATGTGCTGAGCGTGATAGCTTTGTTCAAACACCTGATATTTGCTTTTTGCTTCTTCCAGGTTTGATTCGGCACCTACAAGACGGATCTTCAGTTGTTCTACTATCCTGGTGGCTTTGGCTGTTTGAGTCGGTCCTAAAACATACACGATACTGTACTGCATGTACGTACATAGTTATGATATACTGTACGCAGAGCTGGCCAAAATTAACCGCCTGGCCTTTTTTCCGTAATTTTTCGAATAGATAACTTTTAAATGGTTGTAATTCGGTCACTTCTGTACTGAGTCAATAGGCTTTCGGAACGATTATTATTCCATGCTTCTAGTGTACTTACTTCGGCCAAATCCTAGACTGATATAGCCTTTCATAGCCCGGACTTCTGCCTTTCTGAAGTGAAAAGACCGGAACTTCTAGTAGTGAAATTTAAACATAAAAATCTCTAGAATCTTTCATCGGATCTTGAGAAAATTTAGCAAGCTGACCTGCAATAGATTTTACAGCACTGCCCCACTTTGCAAAATTCTGGGTGCGCCACCGGTAGGAGGACCATTTGCTAATCATGTAAAATTGTGTACGAAATAAAATACATTAAATTAATGCAACTACAGGAATACAGTAGTACCCTACCCCGTTAATTTCCTGTGCGAAAATCTCGCTTCACAGAAACGGAACAAGTTCTGATATTCGACTCTGTAATAGAAGAATTTATTGCTCACCCCCGCCGACACCTGCGCTCCATCGCTCAGCCGCCGAGACCTTTTCTCTCAACTCGCGCACATGCTCTTCTTCACTATAGAGGGCCTCATTTCTTTTAGCCACAGCCATGGATCGTTCGTTTGCTTCCAACCGTGACAGCTCCTGTTTCTCGGCTACTCTCTCCGCTGCCGTGAACACGTCGGTGACAGCGCGTGATCGTTGCGTCAAGAAGTTTTGATACTGATCATGGATAAAGGCCGCAGTTTCCGTTGCTTTCAGTTGTGTCTGTAGAGCGCGGTCGGCCAGCGGACCCAAGGCTGCAGCGCGAGCCATCAGAGCCTCACTTGCTGTGCTGTGCACAAAGTGCATAGCCTCTTGTTCTGCATCCTCTGCTGCTCGTTTCATCGTTTCCGCATATTTGGAGGCCATCTTTATTTCTTGATCAGCCCATTTCAATGCTTCATGTGTAGCTTTTTCCGCTTCCTTTGCTGCTTGCACTGCCGGCTCAGCAAGTGGCATGGTTGGTTCAACCTGGAGTGCGTCGCGGTAACTTTGCGCTGCAGCTCTCTCGGCTCTCTTGGTTTCCCGTCTCAGACGCTCCACTCCTTTCGCATGCTGCGCCGCCAACTTCTCCACAGCCGAGTTGGCTTCATGCTGAGCACCTGTAGCTTTGGAGCGCAGCTCTTCTGCAGTAACTGCTTTGATTCGGTCTGCTTCTTCCGCTTTGGCAGCGTACTCGGCGGTCATACCTTGCTTGTGGTTGACTTCCTTCTCCACTTCCTCCACTGCATACTGACGGGCTTTCTCTACGTCTTCAAATCTGGCAAAAGGATCCAGTGCTAGGTGCTCTGCCTGTCTGCTGGCTTCCTCGGCGCTCTCGGCTAGTTTTCTGGCTTCCGCCGGAGAAAAGAGCTCAACGGAATCTGACACGACTCTATAGAAAAACGGACCGAATCCTTGGAGGTGCCGTCGCTTGCGGACGCATTCGGCTCCACAACACGCTTTATCACACTGAGCGGTACCATTTGTGACTGAAAACAAAGGTCAAAAAGAGATAGTACGACAGACGACATACCTGAAGAACACTTGGTCAGGCAGATCTCTGGACAACTGCAACCGAGACACTGGTCCTTGCACTGGCTAGAAATGTAGGCTTGAGTGAGCTCTGCCCAGCTGGTAAACAAGAAGACACACAAAGACCACAGCTAAAACACAAGAATAGAAGAATAGATTGTGTGAGCAATGGACAAGAAAACACACCTGCATTGTGAACGACAGAAAGGCTGGCTGGCTATGCAAAAAGTGTTTCCATCATTTTTGCATTTTGTTCTGTTATGACCTTTGTACTGTTTTAATTTTCACTCCACGACCCGGTTTCAAGTAATCAAAAGACCCAACTGGTTCGTAGGGTACGTAAACTATAGCTCAAATTTTTATTTCTCTCATAAATAATATGGAGGTGTTGAACTTATGGAGGCTAGACTAAGTAGACCGTGGTTTTCCTGGTTTATTGGTTAGCTGAGTTCGATAACAAAAAGGATAACTGGATTGGAATGAAATCAAGTCAGAGATTGTCATCCAGTGCTGCTGCTACTGCTGCTGCTGCCTTCCACTCTGCTTTTAAATCTGCCAACTCATTTTGCCGATCTCTGTGGGCAAAGTAAGTCATAGCGTATAGCTAGTTTGCTTCAGATGACAGTTTGCCGGCATCAATTTGCCCTTTCCTCATTTCTTCCATGACTCGTTTGGCTCTATCTCTCAGATGTGAATCTAAAACTTCCGTACAGTTCGTGTGTACTTTCTACGCACGCGCACGTGCGTTTACGCACTTGTAAGAGCAAACCATTGTTCTGGTGATTTCTGCGCTTGGATAACCGAATTAATCAATCACAGAATCAGAATTCGGAATAAGATTTTCTGTTTACAGATTCGTTCGACTCAGTGGCTTACCCAGGATTTTGCAAAGGTGAAAATTTTTCAAGTTGCTTGGTTGGCCCAGGGCGAAAAAATGTGCAAAATTAGTCTTCAAAAACGCATATAAAAAGGTATTCTGAGCTTAAAATTGACAAAAAAAATTAAGAGCCATTTTTTACAAGACCCAAGCAGGCAGCGGAGTCAGGAATTTTCCGACCTACACTTTTTATTTTATTTTATTTATTTATTTATTTATTTATTTATTTATTTATTTATTTATTTATTTATTTATTTATTTATTTATTTATTTATTTATTTATTTATTTATAGATCTAACAGATTATACAGTATAATGTCAGAAGCCGTTGAAGTGGAATTGGATGTGCAGTGGGAAGGAGAGGCATTGTGGCTGCCAACGTAACCCAGCTGCCGTTCGGCTGTCTCAGGCAGTCCTTCGTATGTCTTCTCTGTTCACAGTGCCACTGTGTTCTGTTGCGTTGCAGTTGCGAGATTGTACCGTCGACACGGGGTCGTTGTGAAGCAGGTACAACCGGATGATTCCATCTATGAGGGTCTGATCGAACTCAAGCCTCAGACAGATACTGCGGCAGCAAACGTAGGTTTGTTTGTACGTACGTCTATACCCCTCATGATAAAAGTTGGCCACTCAACTTTATTCTCTCAACCCACACCAACAGCATGGTTCAAACGAGGGGTTGGAGACTCAAATAAAGAACAAATGTACAATACATAACAGTCAATAAAACTACTGCACTGTTACCAACTGAGACTCCTGCAAATGTTGAAAAAAAACATCAGATTTACAATAAGATTTGAAACCAGCAAAGTTTTTGTGCACAACATCGTTTGGAAGGGTGTTCCATATAGAAAGAGCATTGTACAGGAAAGTGACGGTGACACCGGACGGAATGACATACTGTAGCTCATTTGTTTGAAGTCTACGACTGCGTCTAACAGCAACAGGACACAGGTAATTATTAGGTAGGTAACTAATACCATTCACGTATTTGTACAACAGAATTGCCACATTTTCCAAATCTGTCTAGCCTCTTGCCTGACGCTCATTCGCTCATTTTCCGGTCTCAGTCTGCCTCAGAGCTTTTTAATGCGTTTTTGAAGTTAAAGCTGAGTTTTAGAAAATTTCTCGCCCTGGCTGGGCGGGCAGAAGTTTTTCGCGCTCGCCCAACCAAGCTACTTCAAAATCTACAGCTTTGCAAAATCCTGGGTCGAACGAATCTGTAACAGAAAATCTTATTCCGAATTCTGATTCTGTGATTCGGTTATCCAAGCGCAGAAATCACCAGAACAATGGTTTGGTCTTACAAGTGCGTAAACGCGCGTGCGCGTGCGTACTACAGTCAGACACTTAACGCCGTTTATGGTACTGGCACCATATATGGTAGCGGTACTTAGTGTAGTGGCACCATATAATGATACCCCCACGTTCGGCCACTGTGACGGTACCATATTATGGTACCCCTACCTTCGAATTGGTAATTTCATCCGGAATTGGTACCGGTACCATCACTTCATTCAAATTTTGTACCATATGGTTGTGGTACCATTTATGGTACCGGCACCCATGGTCGTGGGTAGGTGTACCATTTATGGTACCGGCACCCATGGTCATGGGTAGGGGTACCATTTATGGTACCGGCACCCATGGTCATGGGTAGGTGCCACTAGCCTAGGTGAGACTTTATATGGTGTCAGTACGATAAAGGGCGTAAAGTGCCTGACTGTACTAATACAGAAAGGGTTACTGTGCATAGAGAGCGCTTGCAGTGTGTTCACTTCGCCTAGCATGAGGCAGTCTGAAGAACTGGTGCGTTTGGTGTTGGTGCTGTGGTTTGGTTCCAAGTGCAGGCCAAGCCAGGCGATGTCCGTCTTGCGGTGTCGGTGCGTTCGTTCGTGAGTGTATTGCGTCTCTATTGTTCGCAGTTTCTTGCTCAAAAAACGTGGTCTGTGCGTGCAGTGCTGTTGTGGTTCCATTTCTTATTTAATGTTTTGTGTTGACGGTATGTGCAATATCTTACATCCGTTTGTAACATGCGGCCACATGTCTTGCTGTTATGCTTGACTTTCGTTGTTGTCCTACCTACGTTTGTATACGTATATGTACAAGTGCGTACCTCATGTGATGGTTGCATTTTCTATGTTCCTGAGTACGTAACGTAACGTTGCTTTGCATATGTCTATCAGAGTTACTTGTGACATCACGAGTGCTTACGTACATTTCTCTGCATGTAAACCTTTGCATACTAATTCTAACTCAGCGAATCAGTCTGTTTACCTTGCCATGTTACGTTCAACCCGGCTCTTTATCGCAAACGATTTTCGGTGGTTATTGGTGGCTGCTCCATGTACTCTACATACTGCATGTAGGTATGATATGCAGTTGGTGCTTTCGAGCGTGTCAAAGAAGTGCTTTTAATACAGTGAGTTGTTTTAGTGCCTTTCGCCCGCTTGCTTTCGAGCAGAAAAGCTGGCTGGCTATGCAAAAAGTGTTTCCATCCTTTTTGCATTTCGTTCTGTTCTGACCTTTGTACTATTCCACGACCCGGTTTCAAGTAATCAAAAGACCCAAGTGATTCGTAGGGTACGTAAACTATAGCTCAAATTTTTATTTCTCTCAAATAATATGGAGGTGTTGCACTTGTGGAGGCTTGACTAAGTACACCGTGGTTTTCCTGGTTTCCTTAATGCAATTAAGAATTACAAAAATAAGATCCATACAGTTGTTTCTGCTGATTTTAGTACCTTGTTTACTAGTTTGCCACATAACCTGATAGCTGAAAACCTATATTACCTAACAAAGCTTTGTTTTAAACATGCCAATAAACGTTACATTGTTGTAGGTTTTAATAAAATTTATTATGCAGAGACAGCAAATTGGAATAGACAGTGTATTTTGGATGAGATCGAAGTAAAGTTGCTTATCGATACAGTTTTGAATGAAAATTATGTTTGTTTTGGTGATCTGTTATTTAAGCAAATTTGTGGTGTACCTATGGGTTCCAATGCAAGTCCTATGATTGCAGACTTAGCTTTGAGTGTAATTGAATACAGATTTTTAATAAAACCAGAAAACAGAGATATGGCTAAGAAGATTGGTTGGACATTTAGATATATTGATGATTTATTATGTATCAATTGTGGTCAGTTTATGGAATATGCTAAAAAGGTGTATCCAAATTCTTTACCTTTGGAAGAGAGCTCACAATCTCGTACGTCAGTTAATTTTTTGGATTTACATATTAGAACTGAAGGAATACTAAATATTAATGTCTATGATAAGACTAAACATTTTGGATTTAGTATCGTTAAGTTTGTCTTTGCTAGTAGCAATGTACATTCCAATTTAGGGCTTCGAGTCTATTTTACTCAACTTATCAGATTTGTTAGAATTTGCAGTGATTTACATAATTTTTTGGTTAATACTAAAGAAATTACGAAGGTGCTTTGCCAAAATGGTTTCAAAAAAGAACAATTACTATGTACGTTATACAAATTTGCTACCAAATATCGTTCAGCATTAGTTAAATTTGGTATTCTTGACAAGTTACATGTTGTGGCTTTAGCAAACAAAATATTTACCTGAAGGGCTTTTTAGCCTCCAGCCTTTTGGCTGGTTGTTTGTCGCAGTCTTTAGGGCTGCGTTGCTTTCCTTGCATCAGGCAAGGAGCGTTCCTTCCAGCTCTGGCTGGATTTTTTCTTTTTCTATTTTGTTTTGTTTTTCCCGCTTTTTAGGATCTGAATTACAGGTAGGTTTTGTTTTGGCAGGACGCAAACTGGACATTGGCTGACAAGGTGGCACGTGCGGTCAGAGGTCAATCGATATCAGTCTTTTCCCTTTAGCGCTACCTGCTGCGGCTCCTGTGTAATAGTGGACGCGGCTAGTGCTTTATTTTGTCCTTGCTCTCTGTTGGTCTGGCCTTTGGCTGCTATGATACCAGTCAAAGGTAGTCACTTGTTTCTAAATGTATAGATGGTTTGTTTTAGAAGAATAAGCCATGGCGGAGGAGCCGGTAACTAAAAGACCAAGAACGGAACAAGACGGTGACGTAAGTGGTTCAATTTTAGTTTATATAGTAGCATTAAGTGTGTGAAAGGTAACCTAAGAGTATCTTCTGATGAGCCCCGCTCTTAGGTGATTGAATTGAGTCAAGATACAGGGGCGAAACTCAATTCGATCATTATAATTTCGTGTCAGATTTTATTGTTTTTGCTTTTCCTTCCTTTTTCAAATTATTGGTTAGCTGAGTAGCATGGATGCATCGTGCAAGACAAAGTGCAAGTTGTGGTTCCGAGACCTCACTCAGATCCGATCTGCAAGTATGCATGCAGGTATGTTATGCAGTTGGTGCTTTCGGGCGTGTCAAAACATTTTTTTATACAGTGAGTTGTTTTAGTGCCTTTCGCCCGCTTGCTGTGTGTTCTTCCAGTAAATTGTTTGTTCTGCAGTAGCAAGTATGTGCTGACCATTTTTAGGTACTTTCTTTATCTTTTCGTTCAAGAGTGTTTTGGTTCTGCCTGCAGTCGTGCTCTACAATTTGGGAAAAGTGGGTTCGTTTTTTTTCGCCGGCTCCGTCGGGGTGTTGCGTTTGCTGATTTATTCTTCTTAAGTAGGTTGGTGTTTGGTGACAATGGGTTAGTTGAGTACGGTAGCAAACAATCTACTGAATTTCAAAATGACAAATCAGTACTTCATTCCACTCCTTCTGCTGCGTCTTTCCACTCTTGTCGTGCCATTTGCCACCGTATGTGCTGAGCGTGGTAGCTTTGTTCAAACACCTGATAGGTGCTTTTTGCCTCTTCCAGCTTTGATTCGGCATCTACAAGACGGATCTTCAGTTGTTCTACTATACTGTTGGCTTTGGCTGTTTGAGTCGGTCCTAAAACTTATACGGTACTGTAGTGCATGTACATAGTGATGATATACTGTACGCAATGCTGTCCAAAATTAACCGCCTGGCCTTTTTCGGTAATTTTTCGAATAAATAACTTTAAATGGTTGTAATCCGATCAGTTCTGAACTCCAGTTTCCCAGTTAATTTATTTTCTAATTAAATTACTATTAACTTGCTTGTAACTGTGTCCGGAATTTTATTTACTAGCTACTGTATATACTTGCACTGCAATGTAAAATTTAACATGCATTTTGCGAGAAAGTCAACTTACATAGGATGTTCAAGCAAGTTTTTTTCTCCGATCCGGCTGGTGTTGAAATATGTTAAAATAGATACCAAACGAACGCCAACGGTGCATGTTCGAACATCGGGACCCCCTAGAACTTGAGCTGTACCCCCTCAAAGTTGGGTCACCAGCCACTTTTTGACCAATTTTTTTGAGTCTGACAGTCTCAACTCAAACGATCACCATTCTCATTTCTCTAGATACAGAATTGATCGATAGCTCTAAGGGTGGCCTTTCTAGCGCTGTACTCCAGGCTTCCGGAACGTACCCAGTTAGCGAGATATTATCCAAGAACTGAAAAATTTCCGAAAAACACCGCCTCATTTTTTTCCGAAAAATCGTTATAACTTCTGCCAGATATGCGTCGTCCGTTCAATATTTTAGATAATGATACAACGCTAAAGGCCAAACAAAATTAACATATTTCGGATACAAATTGTGGTTGGTGGGGGTGTTTTGCGATTTGAAGCAGTCGAAAAAATTTTTTTGCTCAGAATCAAAAACAAACCAGCCAGTCTGATGTATGTTGACCCGCTGATTCCGAATATGCACTCGGATAGGCTGGATTCCTTCTGGTTCGGGAGTTATTGACCTCCAAATTCTTGACAGACACTATTTCTCGAGTGGCACTCCTCATTAGCATGAGTAAAAAGCGTGCTGAAAAGCAGTTTTTCTTATGCAGTTTTTGCTGCTGCTTCCGAAAATAACTATATTTTCTCTCTGCGATGCCGATTTTGGAAGATATAGCCATTTTAAGAATTTGCAAGGAAAATGTCTGAACTTAGCATGCCATAGCAGTCATCTTGAAATAGACAATCATTGTTCCTGCACTTTTGAAGGGAATCGTGTATCAGTAAATAGTCTATCTGACCTTTTTTGAGCCGCTGATTTCACCCTAGAAGTACCCAATTTTCTGATACAACCCTCCACAGTTACGACACAACAATCTGACTGAATCATAAAAACCAGAGCCTGAAGAAGAGAGGTAAGGTCATTTTTTAAATCAGCGGCTCAAAATAGGTCAGATAGACTAATTTACTGATACACTATTCCCTTTAAAAGTGCAGGAACAATGATTGTCTATTTCAAGATGACCCATCCGGAAACCATAGATGTTGATAAAAATTTAGAAGGCTATAACTCACGAACGAGTGGTTGTACCGCAAAAATAGCGTCATATTCTGAATCAACGAAGAAAACTACACCTAATAGGAGCCATTTCATGCATTTCCTTGATCAATCACTTATGATTAACCGGGAGCGGAATACCGGCCGGGAAAAACCGGGAAATACCGGGAGTACCGGGAAATCGATCAAAACGCATGCAGCATGATAAAACATAAATGTTTTCAACATCCGGTTTAGCTATTGATACCATTTCTAGTCGGTCTGCTCAAGAATTTTCTCTCATAACGGGCTAAACTACAGTAAACTGTGAGATCAGATTTATGTTGAATGATTTGGTGAGTTGGTTTGTTGGCAGGCACCAGGCAGCTCGATGTCAATTGGACGAAAGAGTTTTGTAAGAATAGCCAATCAATGAATGGCTTTGCTCAATTGTTCAGGCCTTTATAAGGTTGGAAACTTAGAAACATAAGGTTTACGGCCTGAACCAATATAAAAATATTTGAACAAAACCAAAAGCTGCAAAACATGGATGTTCGCTTAAATTGAGCAAGTAGCAGTCATTTGAAAACTTATTCTTTAAATTTCACGGGCCGCTGGTAGTGGTAAAAAACGTTGGTTATACAGCAGTATCTGCAAAAGCTGTCAATACTGCTGTAAAGTATATTTTGCGGTATTCCCGGTATTTCCCGGTATTAGAGAATGTGAACCGGGATTAGAAACCGGGAGTGAAAATACCGGGAATTCCCGGTTCTTCGGGAAATACCGGGATCCCGGTTGCATCACTACATGATGTAAACGACAGGGCACCAGAAGACAATAACTCATGTGGGAGCGGGCATATTGAAAAACGGCTCTGATTTTCATAATCAGCGTGAAAAACTGCATTAGATGAAGCAAATTTCATGGGTCTGTGTCCTACACATGTCTGAACTGAGTCACCTTTCAAACTGCTATGGCATGAAGTTCAGACATTTTCCTTGCAAATTCTTAAAATGGCCATATCTTCCAAAATCGGCATCGCAGAGAGAAAATATAGTTATTTTCGGAAGCAGCAGCAAAAACTGCAAAAGAAAAACTGCTTTTCAGCACGCTTTTTACTCATGCTAATGAGGAGTGCCACTCGAGAAATAGTGTCTGTCAAGAATTTGGAGGTCAATAACTCCCGAACCAGAAGGAATCCAGCCTATCCGAGTGCATATTCGGAATCAGCGGGTCAACATGCATCAGACTGGCTGGTTTGTTTTTGATTCTGAGCAAAAAAAATTTTTTCGACTGCTTCAAATCGCAAAACACCCCCACCAACCACAATTTGTATCCGAAATATGTTAATTTTGTTTGGCCTTTAGCGTTGTATCATTATCTAAAATATTGAACGGACGACGCATATCTGGCAGAAGTTATAACGATTTTTCGGAAAAAAATGAGGCGGTGTTTTCGGAAATTTTTCAGTTCTTGGATAATATCTCGCTAACTGGGTACGTTCCGGAAGCCTGGAGTACAGCGCTAGAAAGGCCACCCTTAGAGCTATCGACCAATTCTGTATCTAGAGAAATGAGAATGGTGATCGTTTGAGTTGAGACTGTCAGACTCAAAAAAATTGGTCAAAAAGTAGCTGGTGACCCAACTTTGAGGGGGTACAGCTCAGGTTCTAGGGGGTCCCCGATTTTCGAACATGCACCGTTGGTGTTCGTTTGGTATCTATTTTAACATATTTCGACACCAGCCGGATCGGGGAAAAAAGTTGCTTGAACACCTTCCCTTATACAGTCAGGGAAATAACAACATATATGGTATCAGTACACATATATGGAAACGGTACCATATATGGTACCGGTTCACCTTCAAGTGGTACCATATATGGTACCACTTCCTTATATGGTACTGGTACCATATATGGTACCGGTACCATATATGGTACCCCTTCGATCGAGGCCTCAGGTGGTACCATATATAGTACCGGTACCATATATGGAAACGGTACCATATATGGAACCGGTACCATATATGGTAACAGGTACCATATATGGTACCCCTTCGATCAAATCATAAGGGGTACCATATATGGAACCGGTACCATATATGGTAACCTTTCGATCGAGGCCTCAGGTGGTACCATATATGGAAACGGTACCATATATGGAAACGGTACCATATATGGAAACGGTACCATATATGGAAACGGTACCATAAATGGTACCGGTACCATATATGGTACCCCTTCGATCGAGGCCTCAGGTGGTACCATATATGGTACCGGTACCATATATGGAAACGGTACCATATATGGAAACGGTACCATATATGGTACCCTTTCGATCGAGGCCTCAGGTGGTACCATATCTGGTACCGGTACCATATATGGAAACGGTACCATATATGGAAACGGTACCATAAATGGTACCGGTACCATATATGGTACCCCTTCGATCGAGGCCTCAGGTGGTACCATATATGGTACCGGTACCATATATGGAAACGGTACCATATATGGAAACGGTACCATATATGGAAACGGTACCATAAATGGTACCGGTACCATATATGGTACCCCTTCGATCGAGGCCTCAGGTGGTACCATATATGGTACCGGTACCATATATGGAAACGGTACCATATATGGAAACGGTACCATATATGGTACCCTTTCGATCGAGGCCTCAGGTGGTACCATATCTGGTACCGGTACCATATATGGAAACGGTACCATATATGGAAACGGTACCATAAATGGTACCGGTACCATATATGGTACCCCTTCGATCGAGGCCTCAGGTGGTACCATATATGGTACCGGTACCATATATGGAAACGGTACCATATATGGAAACGGTACCATATATGGTACCCTTTCGATCGAGGCCTCAGGTGGTACCATATATGGTACCGGTACCATATATGGAAACGGTACCATATATGGAAACGGTACCATATATGGTACCGGTACCATATATGGTACCCTTTCGATCGAGGCCTCAGGTGGGACCATATGGTAAACGGTACCATATATGGTACCCTTTCGATCGAGGCCTCAGGTGGTACCATATATGGAAACGGTACCATATATGGAAACGGTACCATATATGGAAACGGTACCATAAATGGTACCGGTACCATATATGGTACCCCTTCGATCGAGGCCTCAGGTGGTACCATATATGGTACCGGTACCATATATGGAAACGGTACCATATATGGAAACGGTACCATATATGGTACCGGTACCATATATGGTACCCTTTCGATCGAGGCCTCAGGTGGTACCATATATGGTACCGGTACCATATATGGAAACGGTACCATATATGGTACCGGTACCATCTATGGTACCCTTTCGATCGAGGCCTCAGGTGGTACCATATATGGTACCGGTACCATATATGGAAACGGTACCATATATGGAAACGGTACCATATATGGTACCCTTTCGATCGAGACCTCAGGTGGGACCATATGGTAAACGGTACCATATATGGTACCCTTTCGATCGAGGCCTCAGGCATACATGTAACAGGGGGGTCTGCCCCCCCCACCCGACTTAGGCCAGACCCCCCCGGATAGGGACCTCCCTCGAGACCGAGACGATTTTTCCGACCCCCCTCCGATTTTTCTGGCAAGTAATTTTTGAGCAAATTTTTGCGATTTTTTGCAATTTCAGACACAAAAATTACCAAAATCGCCGGTAAAACAGCACTTTCTAGCTGTATTTCAGCCCAAATTAGCGATTTTTGGCCCAAAAATAGCGATTTTTTTCCATTTTTGAGCGTTTTTTAGTGCCGGACCCGCTTCCCAAAATTTTGGCTCAGACCCCCCCTGGCCGGCGCCAGACCCCCAACTCCCCCTCCCCCGTTCGGCTGATGATCTGTTACATGTATGGCCTGAGGTGGTACCATATGGTACCACCTGAGGCCTCGATCGAAAGGGTACCATATATGGTACCGTTTCCATATATGGTACCGGTACCATATATGGTACCACCTGAGGCCTCGATCGAAAGGGTACCATATATGGTACCACCTGAGGCCTCGATCGAAAGGGTACCATATATGGTACCACCTGAGGCCTCGATCGAAGGGGTACCATATATGGTACCACCTGAGGCCTCGATCGAAAGGGTACCATATATGGTACCGGTACCATATATGGTACCCCTTATGATTTGATCGAAGGGGTACCATATATGGTACCTGTTACCATATATGGTACCGGTTCCATATATGGTACCGTTTCCATATATGGTACCGGTACCATATATGGTACCACCTGAGGCCTCGATCGAAGGGGTACCGTATATGGTACCGGTACCATATATGGTACCAGTACCATATAAGGAAGTGGTACCATATATAGTACCACTTGAAGGTGTACCGGTACCATATATGGTACCGTTTCCATATATGTGTACTGATACCATATATGTTGTTATTTCCCTGACTGTTATATGTAGCTAAGTTGACTTTCTCGCAAAATGCATGTTAATTTGTTATTAACTTGCTATTTGCTAGAAATTTGCTATCTATTTGCTATCAATTTACTAGAATTTGCTACACATTTTCCACTCAACCAAATGATTCCTGCGAGATTTTCCGATTTTAAGACCACCATAGTTATTTTATTTTATTATAAGATCGTTGTTTCAGATAGTCAAATTTATACATAAAATCTCAAGAATCTTTCATCGGATCTTTAGAAAATGTTGCAAGCTGACCAGCAATAGATTTTACAGCACTTTGCAAAATCCTGAGTGCGCCACCGGTGGTAGATACTACGTACTGAGTATTTACCTGAGAAGGCACTGGAGGACCATATGGTATAAATCATGTTCGAAATAAAATACATTAAATTAAAACAACTGCAGGAATAGTACCCTAACCTTAATTTACCTACCTACCTACCCTACCCTAGTACCCTTAATTTTCTTTCCGAAAATCTATCTCCACAGAAACCAAACAAGTTCGGATATTCGGCTCTGTAATAGAAGAATTTATTGCTCACCGCCGCCTACACCTGCGCTCCATCGCTCAGCCGCCGAGACCTTTTCTCTCAACTGGCGCACATGCTGTTCTTCAGTAGCGAGGGCCTGCTTTCTTCTAGCCAGAGCCATTGATCGCTCCTTTGCTTCCAACCGTGACAGCTCCAGTTTTTCGGCTACTCTCTCCGCTGCCGTGAACACGTCGGTCACAGCGCGCAATCGTTTCGTCAAGAAGTATTCATACTGATCATGGATGGAGGCCGCAGTTTCCGTTGCCTTCAGTTGTGTCTGTAGCGCGCGGTCGGCCAGCGGACCCAAAGCTGCAGCGCGAGCCATCAGAGCCTCACTTGCTGTGCTGTGCACAAAGTACATAGCCTCTTGCTCTGCATCCTCTGCTGCTCGTTTCATCGTTTCCGCATATTTGGAGGCCATCTGTTTTTCTTTATCAGCCCATTTCAATGCTTGGTGTTTAGCTTTTTCCGCTTCCTTTGCTGCTTGCACTGCCGGCTCAGCAAGCGGCATGGCCCGTTCAACCTCTAGTGCGTCGCGGTAACTTTGCTCTGCAGCTCTCTCGGCTCTCTCAGTTTCCTGTCTCAGACGCTCCACTCCTTTCGCATGCTGCGTCGCCAACTTCTCCACAGCCAAGTTGGCTTCATGCTGAGCACCTGTAGCTTTGGAGCGCAGATCTTCAGCAGTATCTATTGCTCTGATTCGGTCTGCTTCTTCCGCTTTGACAGCGTAGTCGGCGGCCATACCTTGCTTGTGGTTGACTTCCTTCTCCACTTCCTTCACTGCATACTGACGGGCTTTCTCTACGTCTTCCAATCTGGCAAAAGGATCCAGTGCTAGGTGCTCTGCCTGTCTGCTGGCTTCCTCTGCGCTCTCGGCTAGTTTTCTGGCTCCCACTGGAGAAAAGAGCTCAACGGGATCTGACAGGACTCTATCGAAAAACGGACGGAATCCTCGGAGGTGCCGTCGCTTGCGGACGCATTCGGCTCCACAACACGCTTTATCACACTGAGCGGTACCATTTGTGACTGAAAACAAAGGTAAAAAAGAGATAGTATGACAGATGACGTGTACCTGAAGAACACTTGGTCAGGCAGATCTCTGGACAACTGCAACCGAGACACTGATCCTTGCACTGGCTAGAAATGTAGGCTTGAGTGAGCTCTGCCCAGCTGGTAAACAAGAAGACACACAAAGACCACAGCTAAAACACAAGAATAGAAGAATAGATTGTGTGAGCAATGGACAAGAAAACACACCTGCATTGTGAACGACAGAAAGGCTGGCTGGCTATGCAAAAAGTGTTTCCATCATACATATTTGCATTTTGTTCTGTTCTGAGCTTTGTACTGATTTAATTTTCACTCCACGACCCGGTTTCAAGTAATAATCAAAAGACCCAACTGGTTCGTAGGGTACGTAAACTATAGCCCAAAAGTTTTATTTCTCTCAAATAATATGGACGTGTTGCACTTAGGGAAGCTTGACTAAGTACACCGTGGTTTTCCTGGTTTATTGGTTAGCTGAGTAGCGTGCAAGACAAAGTGCAAAGTTGTGGTTCCGACCTCACTCAGACCCGATCTGTTGTCCATGGCTCATGAAGGACATCCTCCTGGCATCGTTGCTTTCAAAAAGAAGCTCAGAGAAACCTACTGGTGGCCCGGTATGGCCACAGAGGCAGAGCGTTTTGTCAAGAACTGTGGAAGTTGTCTCAATTCAGCCAAATCAGCACCCAAACTGCGCCTGCAGGGCCAGCATCTGTATACACCCAAGGAGCCGTGGGAAGAGCTTTCCATCGACATCACAGGACCATTCGATAATGCCCCTGCTCGCTTCAAGAACATCATTGTGCTTGTGGATAACTACTCCAAGTTCTAGGAAATCCTGTGCACGAAGGACATTGCTTCAGGCAGGGTTATTTGCTAGCTGAAGGAGATTTTTGTGCGCTACGGCAACCCAGCCAAGCTAATCTCTGACAATGGGCCACAATTTGTCAGTGACGAGTTTCGCAACTTCCTGACAGAACGAGACATTATCCATGAGACAACACCAGTGTACACTCCGCAGCAGAATGCGTTCGTGGAGGCCTTCAATCGGTTCATCAAGCACCACATCCAGACATTCAGCTCTAGTCTATCATGGGATGAAGGCCTACAGCGATCTCGCGCTCATTTCCGTGCAACACCTCGAGAGGGCCAGGAGCTCAGCTCTGCACAGAAATTTTTGGACGCAGACCTCATTTGGGCTGGGAAGTCTACAGACAACCCCACAAAACAGCTCAAAAAGAGGAAGTAGTGGACGATAAGCAGTCGCGGCAAAGTCAGCAACAAACGGTACCTCTGTTGGAAAGGGGTGGCCATGACAACAAAAGCGCAACCAGCTCAGGGCAACTGTTCCATGTTGGACAGAAAGTGCCCACTAGACGACCTCACACACCTAAAGGACACAGCCCCTGGAATAACAAAGTGGTCACTGTTGTCAAGGTGCTCGGCAAATTCAACTACTTGCTGTCAGATGGACAGAAGTGGAATGGCCGCAACATGCAGCGTGTTGTTGAGCAGCCGGGACCGTTCGTGTATGAAGCTGACAGGACTGCACAAGAACCTGCTGAAGCATGGGCTCAAGAAAGACGCTACCCACAGCAGAACCGTAAACCACCAAACTGGTTTGGGGACTGGTTTTCTTGGGACTAGCGGTTTCGCTTCAAGAAAGAAAAGGGTGGTTGATGTGTACGGCGCTAACTACACAGATACGTCAGTTAGTAACTTTACACTACTTGTTGTACACCTGTAAAACCTGAAAAACAACGGCAATTACTCGGAGGCAAAAGGAAAAACAAATCACTAACCCCTAGATATCTTTTTATCATTCGAAAGAGAGATAAATTGCGCATCTCTTGATGTATTTATTCGACGTTTCCTACGACAAAAAATTAAGATTTTTTGCTTTGAAAAGTTTGATGGCCGAAAAATGCATTTTTCGACACCTAAGGCAAAAACGAATGGCCCTAAATTCAGCGAGCGTTTTTACGCATGTTTAACTATATAAAGTTTTGAAACAAAAGAACAAAAATTTCTCACAATTTAGAACGTGAAGGGCTCTGTATCTCGACTACCAAAGAAGATAGCCGAAAACGGACTTCAAATTCGTTCGTTTCATGCCAAAATGCATCAAGAAGTCATAATCTCATTGGTCTCAAGCAGTTTTGAAATTTTTCATGTCCCACGAAATGAAGGGTTTTGGCCCACTTTCTCGTGCAGAGACAATTAATAGGGAGAAATGTGAATTAATTAGGAAGAAATATTTGCCTTAACTCGAACCAAACGGAGACCAGCCCAGTCTGTGTAGCCTGCGGCTAACTTTTAATTTTTTCTTTTCATTATATGGGCTTTGAAATTTTTCACAACATTCTTATCTTATCAGGCAAGCCAGTCGTCAGTGTACAAGACATGATGCATGTTGCTTGGCTTCTAACACATTAATAGTACATACATACATGTCAGCAACGCTAGCCACTTGTAATGCTAAGTAAACCGACCGGAGTATGCTTCGGACTGTTTAGCTTCATCCAACTGTCCATTCAGCTAGATTGCTACACCTGTGCCACCAACAACGCACTCGAAAGAATAGTACTTGTCTAATGTACGTCTGTCAGTTTCTAAAGACTGATTTTTTCAGGCTATGAAAGAAAGACCTCTAATAACAGATGCCTGTTCGGAAAGCACTCTTTGGTCACTGCCTGGTATTCCTCAAGTCAGCTGCTCCTCAAAATGTTTTACAATCAAGGATGTGTTCTCAAACGCTGCCCTTCGTATATGCTGCACAGAAAAGTTCTGTGTTTATTATAAACAGCTGTTGTAGGGCCGATGGTGGTGCGAGGATGTTGGGATCGATTGATGGGAGGCTCTTTGCCCACCAACAATCACTGCAATCCGGATGCAGCTATAAAGTTTGGCACAACAGCTCGCAGGATTATCTGTGTCTGTGACTGGTCGGACTTGTGCAACAGTGCAGCTATCATTTCTTATTCTGTTTGGCTGTCAGCAGCACTACTCTTCATAATACATGGATAATAAACATGTAAACGTTGCATAAATGCCTACATGCGTACCCGCTTAACTTCCAAACGCGGCTGAGCTGACTCACTCCTCTCACTCGTCTGAGGCCAGCTGTTTTCTTGTGTGGTTCGTTTGTATGTTATAACTACGTATTTAGTCTAGTAAATCTTATCACCTATCTATGTAAAAAATATTTCATAATAACATAGCTTTGTCAAAATTTGATAAAAAATGACGTCGCCGCATCACTGGATAGCTAAATTTAGCCTAAGTTTGATTTTAGTTTAGACGTGCAACTTTTCTATGAGAGACGATGTACGCATCGTACCTACTTTCGTCTGATTGCAGCGAAGCGCGTACGTTGCGCTAAATAGATATGACGCCCGTGCTGTCACTGACAACTGTTCATTGAATGCAGCGGCTTTTTTGCGCGGGAACGGTGAGTTGTCCTTTCCCCCAACCGTCCACCGAGCACCCTAACTTTAAGCCTTGATTTCTTTCAGCTTAGGTTCAGGCTACGTTTAGGCTTACGTTCAGACTTACTCTTTGGGTAGGCGTAGGTTTAGGGTTAGGCTCAGTCTTGGGAAAACAACGTGCAAAATGGCTGTTTACCGGGTGGGGGAAGGGGTTGTCAATCACACGCAGAAATCTGGCAGAGTCAACATTGCGTATATTAGTGTTTCTCGAGTAGAACATTTTATTTTGTACCATTTTCATTTGAAACGAGGCACCGTCCTGTGGTTTGGACTCCAGTTCTTATACCGTGTTTATTCCAATAAGCCGGCTATTCTAATAAGCCGCGCACTCCAATAAGCCACGTGTCACAGGAGGCTTGAAAGAAATAAGCCGCGCCCTCCAATAAACCGCGCACGGCTTATCAGAAACCAGCTTGCCCTATGAAAACGCTGTAAGCCATAGTTAATACTATAGTCAGACGCCTCATAAGGCATGCAGCAAGTGTAAAACTACAATAGGACTAAAGCATTCTAGTTGTCTCTAGTTGTATCAAATATACTCAGAAATATCTACCGTGTTTATTCCAATAAGACGCGCGCGGCTTATTTATTTCAGAGTGGTCTCGACAAGTAGTTTTCCTGTTACCCATTGAAGGAGTTTATGTACTAATTTGTAAACGTAAGCGCACACAACACAAGCACACAAAAGCAACAACACAATAAGAATATCATAGAACACTGACACAAAACAACCACCTTCTTTCACCATATAAGTCAAGCGGCCGACACCTTCCAGAGATAGATACGTTCCTTCCTTCCTACCAATGTATGAACAGCAGTAGTACATGTTTAGAGAGAAGAGCGGTGCTTGCTGAACGACACGACAGTTGTTTTTAAACTTGCCATGTTTTTGCACTAAAAAATATAAATTTACGCATCGATGACATCACTCGGTTGCACGGAGGCCTAAAAACGTAATTGAGGTAAAGCTGTGTACAACGTGCAGTAATTAGATTTCCGTACGCAGCATTATAATAACCTGTAGGACGGGAGCAGTCGTCTGATATGACACTTGGTCCTCTTTTTCGTTAGTTTGCAATTGAGTCTACCAACAGAACGGAACCAAAATGAATGATTACGAAAGAAAACAAGTGTGAGAGAGAGACGTAAAAAGTAGGTTTCATCATCTTCATATAGATTTAGAAACGTCATAGTGTGCGTAGCGTTCGTGTGTCTGGTTTATTCCTGATTCTGTTGCCACTAAAATTGCTTCACGTCAGTCGATCGGTTCTCCTTAATCTGTTGACTGCTGAGTTTACGAAGTTGGTCATATCAACCTACGTGAATAGATAATGCAGGACGCTCCGTTGACGGAAGGCTTCATTGAGGCAAGTTACTTGGTTGTTTTTCCATTTTTCTTTGGTCCCTAGATATTTGGTGACTGACGGTTAGTGGAGACGCAACCATATTATAATCCGATATTTTTCCGATCCAAAGCACTATCCGGTATCCGCGTATTTTACGGTTGCATCTCTAGTGACGGTACCATATGGTGTCGGTCGGTACCATAAATGCGTAAAGTGCCTGACTGTACGTACTTACTTACCCAGGATTTTTCCAAGGAGGTGTTGTAAATGTTGGAAGTTTCCTGGTTGGGCCATTGCCCAACCGTGGCGAGAAAATTTGAAAAATTACCCTTCAAAGACGCAATGGCAAAAATGCCGGTTTCACAGAAAAGTGTCTAAATTCAAGGGCTATCAAACTCACCAAACCATTTTATCATGCATGTAACAGGTCATCTGCCGAAGGGGGAGAGGGGTTGGGGTTGGGGGGCATACATGGGCCGGAAAAATGGGTTGGGGTAATCAAAATCCGAAAATTTGGGGGTGGGCCTGCCGGTTTGTGGGCGATTTTGATGGCTTGGGTCTGGAACAAAAGTCGGCTTAAGGTGGGTGGGTGGGGTCGTTTGGGGGGTCGAGACCAAGTTTGAGGTAGGCAAACCCCCTAGACTACCCGCGGCCCATGTATGGTTGGAGAGTCTGGCGCCGGTCGGGGAGTCTGAGGCCAAAGTTTGGGAGGGGTTGGGCACTAAAACACGCTCAAAAATTGAATGAATCGCAATTTTTCGGCTAAATCGAGAAAAATCGATAATTTTGGCTCAAATACAGCAAAAAAGTGCTGTTTGTAATTTTTGTCATTGTGTTTGCGATTTTGGCAATTTTTGTTTCTGAAATTGCAAAAAAATCGCTCAAAAAATTACTTGCCAGAAAATCGAAGGGGGTCGCAAAAATCGTCTCGGGGGGGGGGGGCTGGCCTATGTCGGGTGAGGGGCGGACCCGTGTTACACGTATGCATTTTGTACAGATCTTAATGATGCGCGAGTAATGCGGGAGGGTGTCTTTCGCCTACGGTAGCGCGTTTTTGCGCAAAAAATGGACCTAATTTGGGTCGGTTTGAGCCTCTGGCGCTACGGTCATTTTCGTTAGAATAAAGCGATTTTCTTACGGTAAAAAGGTGATAAAACGATAAAATCTTAGATTTTGATCAAATTAAATCTTACAACACACTTTTATTTAAGTAACTTTTGTTAGGAGCAAGGTGAGCATTTCAAGACTGACAATTTCTTCGGTAACTACTAAACTTCGCAACATCGCAACCGGTCGCAACTTCGCAACCAGTCGCACCGGTTCGCATCCGCCGGGCGCCAACTCTAGAACGTCGATGCGAAGAAAACAGAAGGCGCAAGAAAAAGTTTTCCGACTTCTTTTTTGTTTTTCCTGTGCCTGTTCTTGCTAGAAGGGCTGCTATGACGTGATGTAAAGGATGCCTAGTTTACTCTTTGTGTCTTTACATTCAATGAAAGATGAGGGTCGCATTCGCATCAACAACAAGGGCAGCCTGTTTCTCCACCACCACAGTTTAAGCAAACGACGCTTGACACCAGCTTTGCATCGCTTTAGTCGAAGGTACAAACACTAGTACATATTGGAATGCAAAAGGCTGAGTATAAATCTTTCAATATCTACTTTAAAATTTGTTTTGCTTTTTTAATAAACAAGTGTAGTAGGCCTTTTAAGCATATTTCTTAGAATACTCGGACTCACAGCGTGTAAGTACGTACCATAATGCGCTGGGTTGGCGGTTCGATTTAACGTGACTCGGTAGGTTTACACATGTTGTAAGACTACAAGCAGTCATGATGACTGCTGGTCCAAGTTGCGTCGTTGGCTCAGTTGGTAGCTCGCTGCCTCTGAGTCACGGCGGCCCCTGCATCCATAGCTGTTGTAGTGGGTTCGAAACCAGTCTGACTGGAATTAGACGACGCAAAGCCCCACCCAGGCCACCGAAAGCTGGTGACAGCGAGTAGATAAAAGGGAACCGACCAGATCTGCCATTGCACCGAAAGCCGTTCCACAAAGCATGCCACGTTGGAGGAGAACATCGACAACGTTAGCTGTCTGAGAAAACTACTATGCCGGGGGCCCTCAGCCAACCGGGGCACCGGCGGCTGTGGGGAGCTGACACCATAACGTCACCACGCCGGCGCTCTCTTAGTGACTGGCACCCAACGGCATGCCTATAAGTGGCTGGGCAGTGAAAGAAGGGAAAAACGTTCGAGATGACGAAATCGGGGGTTGCGAAATGGGCCACGAGTCTGATCGTAGGCCGTAAGGCCCCTGCACATCAGATCGGATCGGATCAACTGCTGGTCCTTTATTTTAAGACTGAAGCGAACAGTGTTCTACAGTACATATTAGAAAACGGTCCGGATTTTCAAATTTGTAGGTGGGCCCGGCCCAGGGGCCTTTGCTGCTCGCACGCCTAGCTCAAATCTTCACTCGACCGGAGCTTGGTCACGGCCGACCATGCTCGGTCTCTAACCCCATTACGTACGCAATAATGAAGTAAATTTTTATCAGTATCTGCCTACGGTTTACGATCGCATTGTATCAAGAATAGAAAAAGTGTCTCTATGTGCACAATCACAATCCAAAGATTTAGCCGTGTTGCGTTAATTGTGGTCGTACTGTATGTTTTGATCGGTGCAGCCTGGTAACAGTGTTGCCGATCCAAAAATTGTTATGTTTTTTTGTAAAATAAACCGAACGCTTATTTGTTGCACCAAAATTGTATTCTTGCCTAAAAGCGAAATTTTCAGCCCAAAAATTATTCAGTTTCACTTGATTATTGCTATTTTTACCAAAATCTTATGGTTAAAACACTGCAAGTCTTCCTTCCTGGCTTTCTGTAGCATTGAATACATTTTCATTTAATGTCCTTGTCCTTCATCCGCTCCGCCCCTCAGTGTCCATCAAACAGTGTCCCCTCTACTAGAACATTGCTGTTTCGTAACATAATCCGGAATTTCTGATTCATTTTGCGCAATTTCATCGTCAAATAAATCTTCGCGTCTATATTCTAGAGTTGGCGCCCGGCGGATGCGAACGGGTGCGACTGGTTGCGAAGTTGCGACTGGTTGCGAAGTTTAGTAGTTACCAATTTCTTCAATATAAAATGCTCTTTGCTTTGTGATGAATTTGAAAATCCCTGATTCGTCGTGGGAACCCTGTGTTCGGCCCGAAACTAAAACCCTACCCTTGTAGAAACAAACACCAGTGTACTAACAGGTAATTGGGGCTGGTCTGAGCCCGACCGTTGTGATGCTGCGCAGCCAGACACTGGAGGTCGAGTTGAGTACTAATAAAGTGAAATTTGGTGTTTCCTTGACAGTCAGTTTTCAGGCTGTGTTGGATCGTTCCGGTTCAAGAGCGGTCGCTGCAAGACCTGTACTTCAGTTTATTGTAAGTCTTTTTCAACAGTGGAAGGCACGTGCTGCATCTTAGTCTAATTGTAAGCGTGGCGGCATGTTCGACGGTTTTCAGTGCACTATAGGCGGCTATCTCTGCGTTTTGTTGACACCAAGGTTTTCGGATCGCACTTCTTACTAGGGATGGGACCGGTATAAAAATACCGTATACCCTATGTATAGCATTCTCGATACCGTATAGCAGACATGGGCAAAGGGGGTCTGAGTGGGTTGACCCTGACAGGGCTTTGTGTTTTCGTCTTAGTGGTAGGAAAGCATTTTTCAGAACTGGCGTCAAATGGGCACCCCAGAAAGTTCAGGCGGCAGACGTTACCGTGTCACGATTTCGGACGGCAGAAATACGTACAAATGTGCGTTCGGCAAGAAGTTTATCTGCCACAACGAGGGTTTGTTTCAGCGGTGATGGTTCATTCCCAGTTGTCCGAGAAGTTCGATGAGGTAGAGGAGTACACAGTGGTTCAAGTGACCAAGCACGCCCTCACCGATCTCAAAGATCAGTAAGTAGCTAGTTCTGTCTGTCTGTCTGTCTGTCTGTCTGTCTGTCTGTCTGTCTGTCTGTCTGTCTGATGGCAGGTGTTTAGCCGTCGAGTGCTGTCGATCGTGGAGTTTGACGTGTTGCGTTCGCCCGGAAGTTTGATCGGTCGTCCGGTGCCTTACTCGGACAACCCGGCACTGGCCGCCCCTTACAGACCGACGCAGTCGGTGCCAATGGAAGTGGATCAACCCGCTGCGCTGGGTAAGCGTCGCTTCCTCTTCCTTCATATTACGTCTACCGGCTCCCTGCATATTGGCTTTTTTGGGAAAGTAATCTGGCAAACAACAGTATTATAGCGCAGTTTATAAGGCATACATGTAAAAGGTCATCCGCTGAAGGGGCCTGGCGCCGGCCGGGAGTCAGAGCCCAAATTTTTGGGAGAGGTTGGGCACTAAAATCGAATATCGAAAAAATCGCACTTTTCGTCAAAAATCGCTGATTTGGGCTCAAATAGAGCAAAAAAAGTGGTTTATAGGCGATTTTCGCTATTTTTGTGTCTGAAATTGAAAAAAAATGCAAAAATTTGCTCAAGTCATATCTTTTATATTGGCTGTTGTTCATCTCTTACATTAACTAACGCAAACCTGGGTCAATTTGCTTTTTGTTGTCGGTTAAAAATACAGTGGTGGCCCAGACTAATACAAAAGAGAAGCGTAATCTGTAGTAAACGGTGGTCTTCTGTTCAGCCGGATCCGGTGGAGGTGTCGATGTCTACGCCCAGCAATCGCCAGTCAAAAGAGCAGCAGCCGATCAGGTTCCGCCTCCTCCGCCGCCGCAGCCAAGCAGTGCCAACGCCAGAGGTACTCACTCCTCTCTCTGTCCCAAGTAACCCTGGCATTTTTCAGAGGCCTTTCCAAGAACCACGGCGCAACACAACACAAATCTCATTCCGATTGTTAGTCTGACGCCGTACCAGAATCGGTAGTGGCTAGTCTAGACATGTAGTAGGTAAGGAGTGTATTGTTGTGTAGATGGAAGATACGAGCTCGTTGCACCACCAAAAGTGACATTCGGACCTGGTCGAACGCTCGAGGAGAGGGCAAACTGTTCAGTATGGAACTGTCGGACGCCAGTGGAGAAATCCGTGCCACAGTCTGGAAGGAGCAAGTCGACAAGTTCTACCCCATCTTCCAACTTGGAAATGTTAGTTGGCAAGTCTAGGCTTAGCCACATCGGCCTCATCCATCTATGCTCATACCCTCCGTTGAATGGATTGTCCGGGGCCCTTGCGTTAGGCCACCATCACGCACACCCACATCCTGCCCTTCCGTTTCCATCCCACGGATGGGACCCCCTGAGACGATTTTTCTGGCAAGTAATTTTTGAGCAAATTTTTGCGATTCGTTACAATTTCAGATTCAAAAATTGCCGAAAATCGGCTGTAATACAGCTCTTTTAGTTATATTTGAGCCCAAATTAGCGATTTTGACGATTTTTAGCCAAAAAATTGCGATTTCTGAGCGTTTTTATTAGTGCCCCCCAACCCCCTCCCTAGAATTGGGGCTGAGACCCCCGGCGACAGACCCCAACCCCCTCCCCTCCTCGGTGGATGACCTGTTACATGTATGTGCCCTTCCTTTACTGCCTTCGCCACTAGCCGGCACACATGCTCTGTGGTGCTCAGACGTGGTTGCCATTGTAACTGAGGTACACCGGCAGGTTCCCATTTACCTGACTAGCCATTACCGACCTTCGGTTGTCTGGGTTGGGCTTTATGCCAACGAGAAACTCTTTGCGACAAGAACTTGTCCCGCCGAGTGAATGAACGTGCGTTGGGCCCATGGAACGCGCACAGCAGATTTACGGACTAAACCACTACACCAACTGTGCCGGCAGCTCATACATACCTTACTACATTTTCTGCAAATTTCGCTTCTATTATTGTGGAGTTTGTGACTTCCGCAATGTATAGCGGCTTCTCAACCATAATTCTGGCACATTTATCGTTTATTTTTGCAAATTAGTTTGCGCCTGCTACCGTTTTAGCGGGAACAGTTGAAGTAGTGTAGGTGTAGGTGTTTGTTTAGGTGTACATAATCCACGGAGGAGCAATCAAACCGGCTAACAAGCAGTTCACGTCGGTCAAGAACGACTACGAACTGCACTTTGGCAACAGTACTGAGGTTAGAGTCCTACCACCCTTGCAGATCACTTGGCTAGACTGACTGTTCAGGTGATTCCCTGCTTCGATGGCGACGCCGATCTTCCTATGCAACACTACAACTTCGTTAAGTTCGACTCTCTCGACAAAAAGGTCGGAGAAGTGGTCGGTAAGTCGGTCAACACCTTCCGACTCGCTAAGTACATGTACTAGGGTTACCCCCTAGCTGGAAAGGCTAACCCCCGAGACAGGTTAAGGGACCCCCCCCCGACCCAAAAATACAAGTACTAATAGTGGCTCCAGTACTAAAACAAACTGGCTCAGAAATCACCAATTTTTAGCCTTTTTTTGTATTTCTCGCCCTGGCCATCAGCGATTAGCTGTTGATATCAGGCCAACATACGCACCTTTTTGTATGGCAGAGTGGGACGTTACCTACGAAAAGATGTTTCTCACATCTTGATAAGGGAAAGAAGTTAGTAGAGGGTGGGGTAGGAATAGGAAGGAGCTGTAAAGTGGCTTGGAACGAGAGCTTGTCCATCTGGTAGTCCCTGACGTCTCAACCAACTGGAGCAAGCGGGGTAGCATCGGTGGTGAAACCAACTTCATTACTGGAACCAGACAACAATTGGAGCAGCGGATAGTGAGAATCGGGGCTGAAAAGCGTTATAGAGAGCGAGGGAAGCTGTGGTTGTGGTGAGCAGGCCGGAGAATGGCAGAGAGAAAAGCCACATCAGGGATCTAGTCGCTGAGTCGATAGCGCAGCTTGGCAGCCCAGCATCAAAGGTTGTAACACTTCTAGCTGAGAATATGCAGAAAAGAAGCATCGGAGCTGTAAGAGAAAATTAGGGGGGGGTAAAGTGCTCACACACTCAGGAAGTGATAAAGCAAGTGTGGCTTCAAGATCTTCAGCACTCTAAACCATACATCAATAATGCGAATGTTGAAAGGGCTTGAGCGACCGTTGCGAGGTTGCTGGGACAGTTTATGCAGAAGGTGACTGCACACCACATACCCCGGAAGGTAAGTCCCCAGTGGCTTTGATCAGATCCTGAGCTATGAGCAAGATAATAATAGAGTGAAGATTTTGGAAGAAAGAGTGAGTATGAATGGTTTAGTCGAAAGTGTGAGTGGGCGTTAGCAGTAAAGTAGCTTTGGCGTGCAGGGCAAACCAAGCCTACCTTACTCCCCCCTCCGCGGCGGGGACGCCCCCACTCGTGGGAGGGAATTTTTAGCCTAAAATTCACTTGAAAAGCCTTTGGAAACCGAATTGGGTGTTTCCACTGCTGGCTGATATTTAAGAGAAATCGGTGTTTTTGGAAGCCCTTTTTGTTATTTTTTGCTTCTTTTTAGCTCTAA
Source organism: Sabatieria punctata (assembly GCA_030248155.1). Taxonomy (NCBI): domain Eukaryota; kingdom Metazoa; phylum Nematoda; class Chromadorea; order Araeolaimida; family Comesomatidae; genus Sabatieria; species Sabatieria punctata. The sequence continues at coordinate 65,398 of JASANB010003734.1, forward strand.
AATGCTATTTGGTAGCTTTAAAATAGCGATTTTTAGGGTCTTACTGAAAAAAACGTGTTAAAAACGCATTTCCAGGCGTTTTGGAGCTTTTTGAAAGTTTGGGTCCCCTCTGAGCGAACCCCCCTCGACCCCTTACCCCCAGGTGGGCCCTACGTGTATTTGAGTGTAGTATACTGGATTGTGTTTGAGATGCGATTGGGATCGTGAAGTCAGTGGGAGAGGTGGTGCAGATAACCACCAAGAAGAACGACCAGTTAGACAAACGAGACGTGGTGCTGCTGGACGAAACCAAAACCGCTGTGACTGTGACGCTCTGGCGAGAAATGGTCTCTCACACACAACTTTATACTCTTGTTAGACTCGACCAGTTTTAGGCCCAAAACTTCAAGGACCTGATGCGCGACGACGAGAACCCGGTGCTAGCCATAAAGGGCGCCAATGTGCGCGAATTTATGGGTATGCAAGAGACTCAACTACAGTAGGTTGCAAGTGACTCTCTGTCGGTATGTAGGAGGCGTGTCGCTGAGTCCGGTGGGCGGCTCCAATCAGATGTGTATCAATCCGGACATAAAAGAGGCGCACTATCTGAGGGGCTGGTACTCTCAGGAGGGCTACATGCAGGAGCCAAACCTCATTTCCAGTTCTCGACAGCAGGACGCCGCATACGGCTCTAGTAATCTTTTGCACCTTTTCTTATTACTCTCAGCTGATTCCTCGACTGTTTGGTGCCTAGCCGATATCGGCGACCCTGTAATACAGTAGGTGATGGTTGTGTTTAGGCTCGCTGAAACCAATAGAAGCAGTAGATTTGATGCGGCTGGGTGCCAGTTCGAATGCGGCCGATTATTTCAACGTCAAAGCTATGGTCACCAGCACTAGACACGACAACGCCTTGTATCAGGTTGGCTGCGTCCACCTAATCAAGTGCAATGCCTACTAATATTTGTGTCTAATGCAGGCGTGTCCGAATGAAGGCTGCAAGAAGAAGTTGCAGGATCTGGGCAACGGTATGTTCAGATGCGAGAAGTGCAACAGCGAGTCGACTCGCTTCAAATACAACTCCATGTTCTCGGTCTGTTATCTTTACCCGATTCACCTTTTAATTCATACCTTGGTGGTTCGGTTGCTGTTGCAGGCCGAGATAACCGACTTCAGCGGTAGTAAGTGGGTGACTTTCTTTGCCGAGCAAGTCGAACAACTGACTGGCAAGAGTCCGGCGCAGTTGGGCGTAATCAAAGAGCAGAATGTGAGCGCTCTTTCTTTTTTCTCTTCTCGTCGCACCGCTAGTAGAACCGGCTTCGTTTATAGAATGACGACTTCGAGGAGATCTTCCGCAACATTCTCTTTAAACCCTACATCTTTCGCATTCGCGCTAAGACCGAAACCTACCAGGTATTTGATGTATTCTGCAGCCCTACAGTCTGTCTCTTAACGACGTTTATGGTACTGGCACCATGCCATGGCTGCCGGTACCATATTATGGTGTCACTAGCGTAGGTACAGATGCCATAAACGGCGTTATGTGACAGACTGTACTATGGGACTGGATCTTTCGCCTAGCCCTGATACGATCTGCAAATTCACGGCATGTATGGTAACGGGACTGCGTCTGTGGTCTATTGGTAGCAACTCTGCCTGCCATGCACCCAGTGTTAGACATACAGTAGTGCACAAAAAAAATGTCCTCTCCACTTTTTCGGGTTCACTAAAATCACTCTTTTTCACTCAATTTTCAACGAATTTGAACCAAATTTTCAGGGTGGGTGCCCAATTAGTCCGGCTACTTGTGTTACAGTTTCGGCGCGAAAATTCAAATTTTGGCGGGAAATTTAAACGAAAATGCGAAAATCATATGGTCTCATGAAATCGGCTCTTACTCAAGAAATGCAAAAGCTACGTCCGTGAAATCATGGCCGCTTATAAACCCAATATAGTGCAATTTTATGTAGAAGTTTCAAAACCCTCGCTCAAAGTACGCGCGAGAATCCGATTTTCAAAGTTGGCAAAAAATCGGAATTTATCATCATTTCCAAAGCTAACATTTTGAGGTTCACTAAAATTGCCCGTTTTCAGTCAATTCTCTGCCAATCTGAACCAGATTTGCAGAGTACGTGGCCAATGGGTCTGACTAACTCTGCTAGAATTTGGGCGCGAAAATTCAAAATTTGGCGGGAAATTTAAACGAATATGTGAATATCATAAAATGGTCTCATAAAAACGGCTCTTACTCAAGGAATACAAAAGCTATTCTGGTGAAATCACGGCCGCTTATAGACCAAATATAGTGCAATTTTATATAGAAGTTTCAAAACCCTCGCTCAAAGTACGCGCCAGAATCCGATTTTCAAAGTTGGCAGAAAATCGGAATTTATCCATTTCCAAAGCTAGTATTTTGAGGTTCAGTAAAATTGCCCGTTTTCAGTCAATTCTCTGCCAATCTGAACCAGATTTGCAGAATAGGTGCCCAATGGGTCTGGCTAACTCTGCTAGAATTTCGGCGCGAAAATTCAGATGTTGGCGGGAAATTTATACATTACTAAGAACAATTTTTGCAGGATACTTTGTAGTTTAAATTTCCCGCCAACATTTGAATTTTCGCGCCGAAATTCTAGCAGAGTTAACCAGACCCATTGGGCACCTATTCTGCAAATCTGGTTCAGATTGGCAGAGAATTGACTGAAAACGGGCAATTTTAGTGAACCTCAAAATGTTAGCTCTGGAAATGGATAAATCCCGATTTTCTGCCAAATTTGAAAATCGGATTCTCGCGGGAACTTTGAGTGAGGGTTTTGAAACTTGTACATAAAACTGCACTATGTTGGGTCTATAAGCGGCCATGATTTCACCAGAATAGCTTTTGTATTTCTTGAGTAAGAGCCGTTTTTATGAGACCATTTTATGATATTCACATATTCGTTTAAATTTCCCGCCAAATTTTGAATTTTCGCGCCCAAATTCTAGCAGAGTTAGTCAGACCCATTGGCCACGTACTCTGCAAATCTGGTTCAGATTGGCAGAGAATTGACTGAAAACGGGCAATTTTAGTGAACCTCAAAATGTTAGCCTTGGAAATGGATAAATTCCGATTTTTTGCCAACTTTGAAAATCTGATTCTCGCGCGTACTTTGAGCGAGGATTTTGAAACTTCCACAGAAAATTGCACTATATTGGGTCTATAAGCGGCCGTGATTTCACGGGCGTAGCTTTTGTATTTCTTGAGTAAGAGCCGTTTTTATGAGACCATATGATTTTGGCATTTTCGTTTAAATTTCCCGCCACAATTTGAATTTTCGCGCCGAAACTGTAACATAAGTAGCCAGACTAATTGGGCACCCACCCTGAAAATTTGGTTCAAATTCGTTAAGAATTGAGTGAAAAGCAGTTATTTTAGTGAACCCGAAAAAGTGGAGAGGACATTTTTTTTGTGCACTACTGTATAGTAGGGGTTCGACCACGGTGACTGCCTCGCATGTGGCCCTTTGTGGGTTGTTTACTGGTCTGTCCGGTGTTCATTGCGTTGTAATAAACCTTTAGCGGGCTAGCATATAACGCGTACATGTAACAGGGCGTTTGAGGTCCCCCTAGACCATCTTTCCACCATTGTGGTCTGTTGTAGGACGAGAGCCGTGTGAAATGGACTGTGCAGTCGGTAAAGGAACCGGATCTGAATGCGTACGACAATTATCTCAAAGAACAGCTTGAGCGGCTGCAAAACATGTGAATATGAAAGAAGCCGATGTGATTCTTGGTGTTCAGTTTTGTTAAAATTGGTCTGATCCAATACTTTTTAACCCTTTCTGCAGTTCTTCACTACACTATGCCGACTTATTTTTGAGGTCTGCTTCAAAGGGTTATTAGACGGCACGGCTCTATCGATGAATTTGCCTGATATGATTAATTCTTTCCATTTGTAACAGTGTTCCAAAACTGTAACTCTCAATGCAATGTGCTGTGTGGTGATAACTCGTCAGCTAAAAAGTTTCGTTGAGTAGAAACGGTGGACTGTGGTTAGCTTGCGAACAGGATTTATTATAGCACTAATGAGTTTAAGTGACTGTCTTTGCCTGCAGTCGATAGCAACTCGCCCAGTTGCGTTTCCCCGGTTACTTGTTCTTGCGCAAGGCACCTAAGTCAGGAGCCACTTAATGCCGTACTGTTAATGGGTAACGCACGTCTTCTAAACTGTTTCACTGTGCCCACTACTCACCACTTTTGCCTCTCCGCTACACTTCTAACTGGGAAAGTATGTAGTTTTACTGCTATATTGTTGGAAAGTTTCACGTATTAGATTTTACTTCGTTTCACTGGTTTGCGGTGCACAAACATACAACCGATGTTGGCGGAAAATAAGTACATTGCATATGAATGCACCTACCTACGTATTTTGTATACGCATAGAACCATCTAGAGGTAGCCAAATTTCGGGTAGAGTACTGAAAACTCAAAAAATCGCACTGTTGTTGGGCTAAAAATTGTAGAAAAGCGCTAATTAGAGTTTAATTTATAGTTAGTTTGTTTGTTTGTGAGTTCCACTGTCCTTTCGGACGGCTCAGGACGGACACCCCTCGCTCTTTTCAGAGCCCTTCAATGGGGTAGCCCTGTCTACAAACAACCCTCCCCTTTGCTGCCAATAGGTGCAGCGGCAGCGCCGTTTCGGTTCCCATTTACCTACTGGCCATCACCGGCTTTCGGCGGTCTGGGTTGGGCTTTACGGCGACTACTTCCAGTCGCTTCGACCGGTTTCGAACCCACAAACAACAGCTCTCACGGATGTCGGGGCCGCCGTGACACACGGGATAGCGTAAACTACCGTGGCCAAGACGCGACTTAATTTAGATATGATAGTTAGATTTGTAATAATTTGTTCGAAAGACTCTCACCAGATTTCTTTAGCATGGGATCGGGTTGTTCGTCTCAGCAACAGCGCGCCGAAACCACTAGTCCACATCAGTCCGGTTCTGAGGCTTCGGACGGCGAGGCTGCCAACAAAATGAACTTGATGGCCGGGGCCATACATGTAACAGGGGGGGGGGTCTGGGGGGGGTCTGCCCCCCACCCGACTTAGGCCAGACCCCCCCCGGATGGGGACCCCCCCGAGACGATTTCACCGACCCCGCCCCTCCGATTTTTCTGGCAAGTAAATTTTCGAGCAAATTTTTGCAATTTTTTACACTTTCACACACAAAAATTGCCAAAATCGCCTGCAAAACAGCACTTTTCAGCTGTATTTCAGCCCAAATTAGCGATTTTTGGCTATTTTTAGGCCAAAAATTGCGATTTTTCTCGATTTTTGAGCGTTTTTTAGTGCCCACCCCCCTCCCCCAAAATTTTGGCTCAGACCCCCCCGGCCGGCGCCAGACCCCCCCCCAACCCCCCCTCCCCCCATCGGCGGATGACCTGTTACATGTATGGCCGGGGCCAGATGGCAAGCCCGACCGGCTACGATCGGTAATGTCACTGCAGCTCAGCCGGCCGTTCTGGTGACGGTGCACCAAGTTGCACCGGCTGAAGATGAGGAAGTGTGGGAAACGGTCGAAAGACAACACTTACAGAACGCTGCTGACGGCAGGAAATTGCCAGATCCAAAGTTGAGGGTGACCGAGGCTAGAGTGCCGCTGCCACCCCGCTCGGAAATTAGCTATGAACTCTGCGACAGAAGTAATGTGGCACTTCCCACAATCACTTGACTTTTTGTTAGGATCGGAGATAAACTGTACGATTTATGTGTCTGCTTGGAGGACTGTACGTACTGATTTATCCGTTAGATAATATGAGTGAAAATGTTTCGTTCTAACTTTACATAATTTTCTTTAAATATCTTCAGAATAATTATAACTAGGTGCTAAGTCTGTGCTGTGTACACATAATTACGCTTTCCTTTACCCATAAACAGTAGCGTACCAAGTGGGTTACATACACCTTCCGGGGAAGGTAGGAAGAAAAGATGTTAAAACGAATTAATTTATGCTAAAACTGTCTATTTTATACTCAGAATGCGTTTTAAGAGTCGATGTCTGAATCAGGCAACCCTCCCTATGCACAAAAATAGGTCGACCTCTCCGATTTTGCTCAAAATTTGCATAAATGATGTACCTTAGGGGAAACCAACGTGCACCAACTATCAGCCCCCAACTCCGCCTAATATGCAAATTACGAGGGGTCAAAGGTCAAATTTTGGGTACCTTTTTCGATTGAGCATAACTATGCCAATTTTCAACGCACGGTGTCCGGGTTTCTTTTAAACGATAGAGCTTGCTCTTGGCTTTCCAACGAGCTACACAGCGCATTTCTACATGGCTTCGTTCGGTAGTTATAACGATTTTTTTTCATTTTTTGATGACCCAAAAATCGCTTTTTTGCCCACTGCAAAAAAAATTCCCTCCTAGCCCCCCTTTTTTATTTCTTTATTTGATAGCCCTTGATGAGAGCTTTAATTTGATGTAAAATATGAGCGATTTCACTGGGGCATTTTGGAGAAACTTGCATTTGAATGTTGCTACCCAAGCTGACTGCTGCGAAATTTCTACTGTAAGAACTGCCTGGAAGTGTGTTAGTTTGCATCCCAGTAAGTTCAGGATTCTTTTACTGTATAGAGCGTTTCTCGAGCTGTCACTTGATTAATTGAGGTTGAGATACATACAGTATGAGTTTGTATCAAAACTGTTCCAAGAATGTTGAGGATCCTTTTTGCCATCTCAACAGCATAGGCTCGGAGTTGAGTAATCTGGGTCGTTGTCCAAATCCCAATCATCAACATTTCTTCTTTTTGTTGGTGTAAACAGTTTCCATGGACGCTCATTCTGACCAATCCAGACTGGAGGACCATCAATGAATTCGTAATATTGATGACTTTCAATAGCTGCTTTCTCCTGTGAATACCGGTTCCAAACGAAGAGTTTTATCTGTTGTACTGCCCTGAAAGTGCATTTTACACATCGTCCTTTTTAAGGCAGTAGTAACGAATTTATCACCAGTTATCTTCAGTTGAATGTATTGATAGAAGAAGGTGGGTCACTGACCCAACCTTGCGAAGTCTGAAAAGCGGAAATGTGTGGACAGCATTCCTTTCAAATCTAAAGAAACATCAAACAGTATACATGACAACAACTTCTGTTACTCTGGCTATACTTCAAAGTTGACGCAGACACGTCGCTAAGCTGGCTAAACACAAATGATAAATTCATTGTTCTTGTGCGCCCTTCAGTGCCTTCAGTCTCACTTGGCATATATCAGTGGCCACTTACAAAGAGCGCGCTGAGGGAACCGCAGAAACAAAGACAGTCACGCACACGTATGTGCATCTATTACCATCAGCAAATCAAGTGTCATCGGAAGTCACAGCTATCCTGAAGCATTTGTTGCAAGTGATCAGTTCGCAGAAACCGAAAGTGAAATATGCCATAATCAGAAGTGATAACGCTGTGAGTTGAATTTCTATCTCGCGCAAAATATCTTCTGCCAGTAGGTGCACATTACTTTAAAAAGGACTAAAAATTTTAGGGCCATTACAAATCGTCGTCAATGATTGCCAGTATTCCCGAGATCTCAAGCGGTCCTGTTGTTATCAAACGGTGGCTCTTTTCAGAAGCTCAAGTAACACATAAATTAACCGATTATCCTCTCGTTTTGCGCTACAGTGAAATTTTCAGAGCGGAAAAGGACCAGCCGACAGAGCAAGTGCACGCATAAAGAGACAGGTACGGTCCGGTCTGATAGGGCTACTACATAGTATACATTACGGTATATACTCCAGCGATTAGTAGCCATATTACCAGTGCAACTCACTGTTTTTCAAACATGTCTTTCCTTTAATCTACCTATCAGTTGATGAGGGATTGGATGCAGTTACCGCTGATGACTTCGTCAATGCTGCAACTTCTCATGGGGGGCTTCGAGGAGTTAGTTTTTTCATTGGGCACATTAACGATGGACAACCACAATCTGGAAAACAAGAAACAAAGCCAAAACGGAAACCAAAAGGCATCGAAGGCATTACAAAGTTCTCAGACTTTCAGTTTATGTGGACCACAGCAACCGTAGACGCGAAAGGCGACGAAGTCTTTGTGGCTGGGTCTATGCGGGTCTGGAGAATGCCATTTCTCGGGAATGGAAAGCAAATCAGTATAAACACAGAAGCATTCAAGAAACTTGCTAATCACCACTTGTTCGTACCTGAACGTGAACACCACAAATCGTGGAAACCAATTGGTCAACCAGACTATCCTCAAACACCGGAAAGCCATTCCGAGCCTGATCAAGGCACTGAAATTCAAGACGAGTTCGATCAGCTTGCAGATGATACAACCGCAGAAGAGGCTCGAGCAACGGCGGAGTCTGGCTATGAGTTCAAACGTGATTTGCTGTACGACTGTCCAGAACCAGGATGTACCGCCCAGTTTTACTATTACGCAAATCTAATTCGGCATGTTGCCAGTGGAAAACACAAGTACAAACCTGAAAGACTCACTCGTTTGGATGCAGCTCAAGGCATGTTTACATTTACATATGCTTACTTGTTTAACTGTACTTTTGGCTCTTGTTTAATTCTTACTTCTATATGTCTTACCATAAATAGGTTCTTAGGGTTGTACGTTACTCGATTGGAATAATTGCACACTTCTAAAGCTATGAATGACCTTCGCGCTGACATCAATGAAGAGTTGGAGATGCATGCTGCTCAACAAAGTGCATGCCATCAAAGCGAGACGCAACCTCTTGAACAGGGGTGGGCCTTGCGTGAAGCACCTGCTTTCACTCGTTTTTCAAAGAAACAGGTGCAGTACCTTGAGAGCAAGTTTTTTGAAGGTGAACAAACAAAACAGAAATTGAACGCAGCGCAGGTGGCCAGCGACATGAGAAAAACCCGTAGAGGTACTATTCACCTATTACTATAGCAAAAACATGTGCTGCATTATATGCACCATGTCACTTCGTTCATTTGAACAAATGTTCAACAAAATGCTTCAGGTGGCGCTCTTCTCTTCAATGTGAATGAATATTTGACAGAGCAACAAATTCTTGCATATTTCTCAAGAATGTCACAGAAGCTAAGGAAGGGTGCAGTTGAGCAGCACAACGTTGACAAATCAGAAGACACATCAGAAAACCGGTTTGCACCTCGGCATGATTACCTGGACGATGAAAACATTGTCACTCCTGAGGATGATGAAATGCTGGCAAACTTGAAAGAACATCTCGAGTGACTGAAGCAACTTATGCTGCACCACAATACTGTTATGCCACAGCTAATGTAAACTCAAAAGTTTAGAATTGGGATACGTGTCAACCTGTCGCTTCTGATAAAAGAATCCTGAACTTACCTCTTTCCAACAAACCGCAAAATTCATCAATGGTTCGTTTTTGCCTGATGAATTGTTTTTGACGAATAGTTCTTCACGTTTTACGATTACTATTGTTCAAAATATCATGAACTGAAGAAATTATTCATCACAGAAATTGAGGAACAATTAAATAATGATGCTTCAACAAACTTTAATGGTAATTTTCTTTAGTTCAACCGAAAAAGAAACGTGCCACAGACACATAAACTGACTGGGCTCGTCATGACAGTTAATCAGAAACTGCTAAGCATTGCCATGTAGTAAAAAGACCTATTTGTCAAGTTGAAGTGCTGGACCATTCCAATGCATTCGATGAATTGATTCATCAGAAAATCTTGCAAAAGTCTTCAAAATGATGAATAGTAGTGGACCATTTCATGATGAATAGTATGATGACATGATGGCATACTGATATATCAGTATGGTTTGTTGGTAGGAGTTACTGGGATGCAAACTAACACACTTCCAGGCAGTTCTTACAGTAGAAATTTCGCAGCAGTCAGCTTGGGTAGCAACATTCAAATGCAAGTTTCTCCAAAATGCCCCAGTGAAATCGCTCATATTTTACATCAAATTAAAGCTCTCATCAAGGGCTATCAAATAAAGAAATAAAAAAGGGGGGCTAGGAGGGAATTTTTTTTGCAGTGGGCAAAAAAGCGATTTTTGGGTCATCAAAAAATGAAAAGAAATCGTTATAACTACCGAACGAAGCCATGTAGAAATGCGCTGTGTAGCTCGTTGGAAAGCCAAGAGCAAGCTCTATCGTTTAAAAGAAACCCGGACACCGTGCGTTGAAAATTGGCATAGTTATGCGCAATCGAATAAGGTACCCCAAATTTGACCTTTGACCCCTCGTAATTTGCATATTAGGCGGAGTTGGGGCTGATAGTTGGTACACGTTGGTTTCCCCTAAGGTACATCATTTATGCAAATTTTCAGCAAAATCGGAGAGGTCGACCTATTTTTGTGCATAGGGAGTTCACTACAGGGTTGCCGGACTCAGACACCCACTCTTAATGGCTAACTTTCAACTTTTTCTTGCTTCAGGCCTCGTCATACAAAACCCTGGGCACGCTACTGAACAAAATGGTAGGCATAGAAATTATCTGTTTAGCTTGTTTGCAATGACGCTCGCTAGGTAGCGGGTAGTTTGAAAATCGATTGGTTGCTCGTCTCTGCTGCTAGAATTTGTAAAGTAAACGAAACGCGATAACCCGTCCAGATTACGTTTTAAAATTCGCGACGCCAATAAAAAGCTCTCACCCGATACTAATGCTGTCCATTCCATGGACATATACTAAAATTGGAACGATACAGAGAAGATTAGCATGGCCCCTGCGCAAGGATGACACGCAAATTCGTGAAGCGTTCCAAATTTTTTTACCGGAACAAGTGATAGAACCGTTTTTCTGACCCTGACTCAGAAACAAAACTCTGTTTTTAAAACGGTTTTTAAAGACTATTATGGTCACCTTACATTGAAGTTTCGCGAGTACAGATTGAGCCAAAAAATCGCATTAGAATCGCTACATACCATAAAAGTTCAATCGAGAACTTCATTATAAGTCTAGCTGTCCCCCCGGATATAGGTGGCGGCTGGCTTACTTAATTAAAATTATGTCTTAAGCCGTTGAAGTTGAAATCAACCGCACGTTCGCGATGACCTTTGCTTCTACATTTTCTGCTGTTTGCCTTACATTCGTTTTGATGCAGGTAAGAGGAGTTTGAAAGTGATAGCGAGACTAAAAGTGTGTCAGAATATACGGACGAAAAATGAGAGTTCAGACGAGGAAATGCCTGACTCCAAATAGACAAAATGAGAAAAATGAGGAGAAAGATTTTGTTTGCCTTTAATTCGAGAGCCATATTTGCAATATCCGTTAGTTAAGTACCATGTCATGATGGCTCAGTGTCAGGACTATCTCAAGGCAAAGTTTGATTGCCTGCATCATAGTAATTAAGCAAATTTTTTAACAAAATGAAAATTGTGTCAGATTGGCCTTGTATCAATTGCACAACATTCTAGGGTGTACAACGATTGCTTTTGGCTGCACAAATTTGAAGTATCCCTGAGTTCAGATAGGGACCGTCAAGGTTTTGACGCTAGGGCCGATTTGACGCTGCGCTGCCTGACAAATTTTCTTTGCACGTTTTCACCACGCTTGTTGCCGCTGGTGTCAAAATCATATTTTTTAAAAAATGCAGTTAGGAGAGGGGGTTCTTTTTTCATAATTATTTGTTTTGATTATTTTAGCATAACTATTCATAGAAATCACAACGGTATACGCTGAACTTAAAGTTAAAATCTGAAAAGGAGCACCGGACCGGAGAAATCAGACACATTGATAATCTTTCGCTTCAGCTATTTTTTTGGCCTCGATAATGCCAAAGATGCCTAAGTTTTACTTGTTAAGCATAGGTAGAATCGGCATTTTGTCAGGAAACGAAAGTTTGCTTTTAAACAAAGACCAAATAAAAAAGTGCCCCGTATATATTTTAGCTTGGGTGTTGCTCTTGCTAAAATCACTGAGCATTGGTCTCCTAGGTCCGCCAAAGATCCCGGAAATTGCGTTAAAGTTGATGAGGTCGCTAAAATGAAGAGGCATCGAATACAAACGAATTCGGTATACTGAGAAGCACGGACCCGATAGTTTTTATTTTGCTGCCTGCGAAATAGCGTTTTTGAGCTAAAAACAAGCAAAAACGATAAAAAGGTCTTCCAAAAACACCGATTTCTCTTAAACACCAGCAGTGGAAACGGCACATTCGGTTTCCAAAGGCTTTTCAAGCGAATTTTATTACTGAGCCAGTTTGTTAGTACTGGAGCTGCTACTAGTACTTGATTTTTGGGTCAAGGGTGCCTAAACTTCTCTCGGAGGGTGACGGGGTTGGCCTTTCTAGTTAGGGGGTAACCCGCCCCAAACCCCCCTAGTACATGTATGCCCTCCTATGCAGTTTTTTGTATTTTGTAATTTTGTAGCGCTATTGAGTTGCTACTTTTAGATCCCAACTCTCATTACTACCCCAGAAATCGGGAATCGAAGTTTTATGTACCGGAGATTTCCACTTAGTATCCCACCCCACTTAATAACCCAATGGGATATTACATGGACCCTTATTCCGCTTTATATCCCATGGGATATTACTTGGCGGCAAAGTTTATGTTAAATTTGTAATAATCTTCTTTACACACGCATGCTGTATGTATGATAAAACATTGTTCCGGTTAATATCCCATGCCGCTTCCAGTTAATATCCCATGGCTTTGTCCAGTTAATATCCCTGGGATATTAACTGGCGGCAATGTTTTCACTGAGAAACGTGATTTTCCGTGTTATATCCCCTGGGATACTAAGTGGAAAACTCCGGTAAGGCTAAACAGGAAAAAAGGTTTTGTACATTCAAAGGTGCATGTCTCACGAATGTCCGGTTAGCCTTAACTGTTTTATACCAAGCTGTAGAAAATCCAAAGCGCTACAAACTTATGAAATAAAAAAGCTGCGTAGGGGGTTCCAGTAGAGCTAGGGCCGGCCAAATAGGATCGAAAAAATTTGGGATCAGATGTACGTAGCTGGGCGGGGGAAATCAGGAACCGATCCCAAACAGAAATTAATGTGTTTAATGATCATAATTAATTATAAATTAACAAATTTTATCGATAAATATCGATTATCGATTACTTTTTGGCAAAATTCCAAAATTTCAAAATCGTCTAAAATGGTCATGTCATGTATCATTTGAAAGCCCTTTGCCTGACGAGTCTAATGATCACTAAATCAGCATAGGGCACGCCCCGGGAGGCCTGTTTTGCCAAATATAAAACTACCCCTAGAGACGCATCAGCATTGGCACGCTCCGGCCGGAGGGCCTGTTTTCCAAATATAAAAATACCCCTAGGGGACGCATCAGTATAGGCACGTTCCGGAGGGCCTGTTTTAAAAACATAGAAGTAGCCCTACTAGGGGACGCATCGGTATAGGGACGCGCGGTAAGTTAATTTTGTAATGTTTGTTCGATGCTCTTTGAATGCAAGTAAAGTTAGGCTAAAAGTACAGAAATGCGAGTGTTCTGACCATACTGAGTCTAAGAATTTATCTGTCTGTCAATAGAAGCACCAGTATAAGCACAGTTAGAATAGAACAGCTGAATCAGTCAATCATTAGTCGTAGGCATCCACAAACGAAGGCACGCTCCGATATCTTTCAGGGGGATTTATGTTGGAGGCGGTTTTATCACAGGTTCGAGTCTGGGTCAGTCCGTCACTGGGGCCTTGGGTAGAATCAGCCGAGCTCCTCTTTGCCCTGCCGGCCACGCGCTTGCTCTTCGTCTTTCTCTTCTGCAGTTGCTGTTGTGTTTTGTCTTTGTCAGATTTGGACTCGGTACTGGTCATCGGAGAAGTGTCGGTGGCCATTGTACTGGTCATTTCTTGTGGTTGGGAGGTGGGAGTGAGTTTGGAGGTAGGGTAGGTGTTGCTGCTGCAGTGAGAGGTGGTGCTCTGGCTGCTTTTACTGCCACTTGCATCGTTGGTGGATAGTTCGTCTCGGGCGCTTAGCACCGGGACTGGCGGTTTCTTCTGCTTGCCCTTAAACATGCCAACACAAGTCAGCACTAACACTGATAGACTGGTTAATAGAGAGAGTAAATTCACTGACACCACTAGTAAGAACATCGTACAAAAGAAGAATGAGAATAGTCCAGCTCCACTTTCCCATTTGTACAGTGTTTGTTTGTTTGTTTGTTGATCACAGTACCTGACAAATAGGAAATTTCAGAAGTTAATCAGAGTTGTGTTGTGTTTGTTTAGGGCAAAAATGCAGACAATTTTGAACAAATTTGGGAAATAATACTGAAAAACTGAAGTTCTGTTTACTGAAATAATTTGTTAATGAGGTCATGGACAATTAGTCTAAGAGTGGCTGCAGCTGCATATACAGTATAGTGTTGTCATGTACTACACAAATACTACTTATACCGTCAAACGCCATCATACGTATATATCTGATCCCACACATTCGACCGCTAATACGCTACTCACTCGTTTCAAATTTCATGCAATTTCATGGGCAAGGGCATCTGGTACCAGCAACACAGTGCCCAAATGTGTGACCGCTATACATATTTTTGGTAGTGGCACCACATGATGCCTCTCTCTGACCCTTCCAAGTAGAGTGCGAACTGGTGTTGGGTATTGGGTATTGGGTATTGGGTGTATTGGGGTGTTTTCCAGGTATTGGGTATTGGGTATTGGGTATTGGGATTTTTACCCCCCAATACCCAATACTAACTGGGACAAGCAAAAATAGAGGAAAATCGACGTTGACCTGAAAAATTGATCTGAAAAAACTCGAAAAAGTTGATCGATGATTGGGCTTAGGAAGCTGTTTTCGCGTTAAATCAAATAAAAGTTAGTAGAATTCCCTAAAGTGTACGCTTTTCTAAGCGCTACACCAGTAATTTATTTCTCTGTTCATATATAAAATAAAATTGGTGACATTTCTAATGTCACCATAATGTACCAGTACCGTACCCATGGCTATTGCGGTTGTGCACACAATTTCCAGCTGAATTAGGAAAAAAATTCGCCGGAAATAAAAACACGACTGAATTACAAAATATTCACTACCAAAACTGTTAATTTGTGCTAATTTTACGCCCAAAATGGCTTCTAAATGCTTTCTGAAAGGGTAATTTTTCAAAATTTTCTCGCCCTGCTTGGGCAGTGGCACAACCAGGCCTCTTAAAAATTTTAATCGGAGTGCCAATAAATCTTTTGTGCACAACTGGAATGTACCTGTCCACTGAAATGTAATTTTTCTCCCAGCTACGCAAGTATTGGGTATTGGGTATTGGGGGTCTCAGGTATTGGTATTGGGTATTGGGTATTGGGGTATTGGGTTTTTCAGGTATTGTTCGCACTCTACTTCCAAGTACCGCTACCATAAAAGGCGTTGTCGAGTGACTAAAAAACTCGGTCTAAGAATTTATTATTGTCTGTCTACAAGAACCAGTATAAGCGTAGTTAGAAAGAACAGTTGAATCGATCAATCAAAAGTCATACTGGTCCACAAAGGAAGGAACGCTGCGCAGTCGGTCGCAGTTCTTGGTGGTGGCCGTCTTATCGTCTGTTCGGGACTGCGTCGACCTATCACTGGCCCCTTGGGTGTTATCTGCCGTGCTCCTCTTTCCCTTGCCGGCCATGCGCTTACTCTTGGTCTTTCTCTTCTGTAGTTGTTGTGTGGGGGCTTTGACTTCTGATTTGGACTCGGTAGCACTGATGGGGTATGTCTCGGTGGCGATTGTACTGGTCACTTCTTGTTGTTGGGAGGCCGGATAGAGTCTGGAGGTCGGGTGGTAGGTGGAGCTGCTGATACGGGAGGTGGTGGCATGGCTGCTGGCACTGCGGCTTGCAACGCTGATGGATAGTTCGTCTTGGGCGCTTACCACTGGGACTGTGGATTTGTTCGGCTTCTTCTTAAACAGGCCAACACAAGTGAGCACTAACACTGATAGACTGGTTAATACAGAGAGTAAATTCACTGACAACACTAGTAAGAACATCATACAAAACAAGAATGAGAATAGTCCAGCTCCACTTTACTATTTGTAGAGTGTTTGTTTTGTTTGTTTGTACGTAACTTCAGGACTTAGAGTTGTGTTGTGATTCAGACAATTTTCAACAAATTGGGGGAATAATACTGAAAAATCGAAATGCAGTTACTGAAACAATTTTTAATTACTCTAAGTATGGCTGCAGCTGCATTATTTCCTGCCATCTATAGTGTTGTCATGTATGAAAAGTGGTGTATTGGCAAGTCCGTGTTGCCCACCAGTGAGTGTGTAGATGGCCGATGAGTGGCGGCTATGGCAGAGAGAAGTCGGACCAGTAGCTTAATAATCTTTACCGGCGCACAACAGTAAATAATACAACGCCGAGGCAATCGTAATAACCACACGTAGGCAGGCACGATAGCAGACTGACACACTATAATAGCGCAGGCGGCGCTTCCAGTTTACAACGCAGGCGCAATCACAGATAAGAGCAGTATTCTAATGGTGCGCCTGCTAGCGGCATGTATCACACCTACGCTATACACTACGGTGTATGGCCGACATATCAACCACCCCTCCTCCTATTGAGCGAAGAGTGCTAGGGCAGTCAAGGAGTGTAGCGTTCTGGAGGACGCCCTTTGTTCTGACGTTGAGAGCGCCACACTGGTTCTTCCCGATTGATGCCCATGGGTTGAGCGGCCCGTGGCTGAGCGGTAGCGGCTGGAGGAGCGACTGGGTCGTGGAATATGTCGGCAGGTTGTTGAGGTGGCTCCTCAAACACTCGACGCATTCTTCGTGCATTCCACAACTGTCCATCTGACAGCTTATACATCCAGTCCCCCAGCACTTGCACAACAGTGAGTGGCTTGGACCATGGACTTCGGCCCTTGGGTGTGTGAGGTCTTCTGACTCGAACCCTTTGACCCACTCTGTAGGGACCACGTCTGTCGATTGGAGAATGCAGTAGCACATCTTGCAGATCGCCAGGTGTCTCCAGACCTGGTCGTTCACCTCTTTCCTCCCTCCTTTTTCGAGCCCGAACAATTTGGAATGGCAAGCGAGCAGGGCGACCCAGGAAAAGCTCGCTAGGACTCTTCTGATCAGGCTGAGAAGAGGTAGCACGGAAATGAGCCAGCAGATCGATCAGACCTTTGTAGAATGGCAGATTCGCAGCAGTGAAGGTTTGTACACCATGCTTGATGTAGCGATTGAATGATTCAACGAAAGAATTCTGCTGTGGAGTGTAGACCGGTGTCATCTCATGCAGAATGTCTCTCTGATGCACAAAATCTGCGAACTGATGGCTAGCAAACTGCGGCCCATTGTCAGAGAGGATTTTCGATGGATTCCCATAGCGTGAAAACAACTCTGCAAGCCATCGGGTGATGCTAGCAGTAGTGATGCTGTCAGTGCACAGAATCTCCGGGAATCGGCTGTAATTATCCACAACTACAGCAAGGTACCGTTGATGTGCAGGAGCATTCTCAAATGGCCCTGTGATGTCGATACTGATCTCCTCCCATGGCTTGTCAGGCACATGAAGGTGCATGATAGGCATCTGCAGCTTGGGAGTAGACTTCGCAGAATCCTGGCATGGGACACAGTGCTTGACGAACAGTTCCATCTCTGAGTCCATGCCTGGCCACCAGTAGGTTTCACGCAGCTTGCGTTTGAATCGCACAATGCCAGGGTGTCCTGTGTGAGCCAGATTGAGCAAACATCGGCGCAGTGAGGCAGGAACAACCAAACGTTGCTCTGCTCCTCTGGTGAGACAGCTACCAAAAGCTATCTGTAACTCCTGACGTAGCTTGTAGTAAGGCTGCAAATCAGGAGGGACTTTCTGGCGTGATTGTGGCCAACCATGTTGAACGAACTTGTAGACTTGCTGTAGTACTGGGTCTTCCTTGGTGTGCTTGCAGAACACAGCCACTGACAAGCCATCTGCAGTGACTTGTGCCACTCGAATGGCCCCAGCATCAGGGTGTCCGATTCTGGAAAGAGCATCTGGACCAATATTGTCCTGACCATTGACGTGCTGCACAGTGTAGTCAAATTCGGCCAGCCTTTCCAACCAGCGACCAAATTTCGATGATTTGCGTCTGTCCGGACAAGCAGTGAGCAAAGATTTCAGAGCTGAGTGGTCAGTGCGTAGAGTGAAATGACGACCAAGTAGAAACTTCTCCCAGTACTCACAGAAGTACATGGCTGCATAGGCTTCTCGCTCATTTGCAGCCCAGTTGCGCTTGGTTGCATCTAGTGTGTGATGTCCAAATGCGATTGGAATCTCCTTGCCGTTTTGCAGTTGAGATAGCACACCACCAATACCAACCAATGAGGCGTCAGTAGAAAGGAATGTTGGGCACTCGGGATCGAAGATACCCAACTTCAGATCTTGCCGAACCATCATCTTCAGCTTGTCAAATGACTGCTGACATTGTTCCGTCCATTGGAACTTGACTTTTGCTCTGGTCAAAGCTCGGAGCGGCTCTGCCAAATCAGCGAACTTCGGCAAGAAGTCTGAGTAGTAGTTGAGCATGCCCAGGAAACTCAACACCTCTTTCGTAGTCTTAGGCGTGGGCATCTCTGTGATGGGCTGTAGATTCTTCGGATCTGGCTTCAGACTGCCAGAACTGATGATGTGACCCAGGAAAGTGACTGACTGCACTGCAATGACACATTTGTCCATGTTCAGCCTGAGATTGACTTCATCCAGACGCTGAAGAACTGCCCGTAAATTGGCATCGTGTTCCTCTCTGGTCACACCGTAGATGAGGATGTCATCAATGTAGGCGTCACAGTTTGGCAACCCAGCCAGTGTCTGCGAGACAAGTTGCTGGAAAACTGCGGCAGAATCCTTCAGGCCCATTGGGAGCTTGCAGTATGCATACATCCCCTTTGGCGTGATGGTAGTAGTGAGCAAGCTGCTCTCCTCATCTAGATCAACGTTGTAGTAGCCCTTGCGAAGGTCCAGCTTGGAATACCACTTTGCCCTGCACAGCTTTGTGTACAGATCCCGAATGTTTGGCAAAGGGTAGCGTACAGGTTCCACAATCTGATTCAGCTTGGAGAGGTCTGTGGTGATTCGCACTCCACCATTGGGTTTGTCCACAGTCACCATTCCATTGATGACTTTTGACCGGTCGACCTTGCGCCAAATTCCCTGTTCCACCATTGAATCGATCTCTTCCAATGTCTTGGAGAGTCGATAGAGCGGGATGCTCCGCAACTTGCAGGGCGGTGGTAGTTTGGCATCTGGCACCAGCTGAATCTTGTGCTTGAAATCGGGAAACTGTCCGATGTCATCCCTGGTGAGGTT
Source organism: Sabatieria punctata (assembly GCA_030248155.1). Classification (NCBI taxonomy): domain Eukaryota; kingdom Metazoa; phylum Nematoda; class Chromadorea; order Araeolaimida; family Comesomatidae; genus Sabatieria; species Sabatieria punctata. The sequence goes on from JASANB010003734.1 coordinate 84,604, forward strand.
CTTGCACTCTTGCAGCAAATGAGCAAGACCTGCCTTGTCCCAGGTAGATTGCTGTGGAACATTGACCATCAGAGCATGAATAGCCTCCTGTCCTGCTGCATAGGAATTCCTTGAGACCGAGCCTCTGAGGTAGCAGTAGAATTGTCCGCCTCCATTGACTGAACTGAGCAGGTGTGCTGGTCAGCCTGTACTGACTGCACTGAGCAGGTGCGTCCATCTAACACCATGTGTAGAGCTGTAATCGTGTCTCTTCCTATCACTGCACCGAAGAGAGTAGGAAGTACGAACACATTGATTGTAGCAGCCCGACCATTGTATGCGACTGTGGCAGGAAACTGAACACCAGCGCCCGGAATCTTTGACCCATCAAAATTCGTCAAAGTCTGCTGCACTTTCTGCAGAGGTGTGCCACCGAAATGTCGCTTGTAGATGTCCCAAGTGATGCCAGTAATATCTGAACAGCTGTCGGTGCTAGCAGTGACAGAAGTGCTCCTTCTGTCTGCTGTAGTGATTTGTACTGTACTCGAAAAGCCCTGTCCAGTAGGACTATCAACAGCACAAACTCGGTGTTGCTGTCCAGAAGCACGCACCTTGATGGTGCTTGTAGTAGTTTGACCCCGATCTGGTCCCTTGGCACCCTTCTTCTTGGACCTGCAGCATTTCTCGAAATGGTTCGCCTTGCCGCAGTAGGAACACTGTTTTCCTTTGGCAGGACAGTCTGCAGAACCAAATCGATGTGTCGGACTGTTGCACCCAAAGCAACGTTTGTCACTTTGCTGAGGAGGTCGGTGAGTCTGCGAGTGTGGTTGTTTGCCCTTCTGTGGAGACTTCTGTTGCTGCTGAGCTCTGGCAACCATTACAGAGCTTGAGAGTTGTATTTTGGCTGCGTCCTGTCTAGAGCTCTCATCTGCTTGCGCAATTGTTTTGAAGTCCTCCAAATTGACACGATTTAGAGCTAGAATCTTCTGCTGTGTATCCTTGTTGTACAGTCCTTGCGTGAACTGTGTAGCCAGCAAGTAGTTGACTAGCTCGGTGCGCTGAAAGAAGCCCTGGGCATTTGCTGTTGGCAGTGTGATCTCTTCCAGCAAACTCTGTAGAGCTAGGAGGTACTCATTGACTGTCTCATGCGCTGACTGCTTCCTGCATCCAAAGTCAAAGTGAGCCCTCACTGGATTGGCTGGATGATGAAAAACTGACTTGGCCGCTTCCAAGTAGACAGCAAATGTTGACCCGGCTGTATTCTTCCCCACTGGGTGTGCACTGAACTGTCGCTGTCCCTCTACGCCAAGTAGGTTGTACAACAGCATGTTCTTCTGCACATCTGTGAGTTTCAGCGTCTGTGGCAGGCACGCATCGGTTAGAGCCAGGTAATTGTTGAACTGCACCAACCACTGTCCCCAAGACAGCGGAGGTGTGTCGCCCTTTGTTGTCCAAAACTTCTCTGGAAGAGGAACTTGAAACTTCTGTACTTGTTCTGCCATCTCCCAGTGTTTTTGTGTAGTAGCCCACACTACATACACAAAATGATGTGAAGTTGACACGGCGAAGAAACCATGTAGTTGGCCTGTATCACCAATGATAGAGACGCAACTGAGAAGGACACCTGACAGTCACCGATAGCGAGCGGCTCTTCGTTAGCAGAAGGAAAATTTTCTTCTCCACCAATGCCCGAGTGAATGACCGACCGCGTCGCCAGTTGGTTCTTCTCCACCGATGCTCGCGTGAATGACCAACCGCGTCGCTAGTTAATTCTTCTCCGACCGACCGGCGTCGCCAGTTGGTGTATTGGCAAGTCCGTGTTGCCCACCAGTGAGTGTGTAGATGGCCGATGAGTGGCGGCTATGGCAGAGAGAAGTCGGACCAGTAGCTTAATGATCTTTACCGGCGCACAACAGTAAATAATACAACGCCGAGGCAATCGTAATAACCACACGTAGGCAGGCACGATAGCAGACTGACACACTATAATAGCGCAGGCGGCGCTTCCAGTTTACAACGCAGGCGCAATCACAGATAAGAGCAGTATTCTAATGGTGCGCCTGCTAGCGGCATGTATCACACCTACGCTATACACTACGGTGTATGGCCGACATATCAAAAAGTATTTGCAAGACTTCCTCAGTCTAAGTATTTATTGTACGCTTACCAATATAAGAATAACAATTAGTTTGCCCGGTACTACACAGTTCAGTAACATAACAGCCAACAAATCAATCAATAATTGTAGAGCGAATAATAAGATGGAATACTGCGCAGACGAGAGTTTTTGTTGGTGGCGGTGCCTTCATCGGTGGGTAACTGTGTCGATCCGTCACTGGGCTTTTGGGTGGAATCGGCCTTGCTCCGTCTGGTCTTGCCCACCAGGCGCTTGCTCTTTCTCTTTCTCTTCTGTAGTGGAAGTAGTGGTTGCATTGGGGAGAATGGTTTGTCCGAACTGGAGGTGGTGGGGCATTCCCACAGCTCATGGCCACCGGCCGGCCGCAGCACGGCGCGCGCGTGCAGTAATTAATTAGCGGCCGGCCGCCTGCAGACCAAGCGCGCGTAGTTCAAACAGGGTACGGCCTTGACAGAGAATCAATGGGCAACTGGCCGCTTAGCAGTGGCGTGATAGCTGCAGAACCGGTTTATTGACCCGGCCGAAAAGCAAAGGCAATGTTGCTTCTTGCCGCCCAGTTACTTCGTCATATGAGTCCTTGCCAAAAAATAGTCAGGCAGTGGGCGGCCGATGGAATTTTTTGACCCCCCATTTTTATTGGCTCATTTGAATTGCCCTATTATGAAACCCCACAGCCGCGTCGGTTTCGCTCTGGCCGCACTCAAACCGGAGTAATGGTTTGAAGAAGGCTGCTGTGCCGGATCTCCCAGATTTGGCTCCTCCATGCTCTTTCAACTGCTGTCAAATTGGCAGCTTTCGAGATAGCACCTTGAAATTGGACACACTTATACAGATTTTCCCGCTCTTTCAAACGCAATAGAGAACAACTGAATACGATGAAAACTGCCAGATTCAGACACGATTTATTAAAGTTTGGGGGACCCGAAATAGAAAGCACCTAGCCGAACTGTGGTGGCGCTCGTTGCAGCGCTGTAAACCCGGTATTTATCGATGTGACGTGTTTGAAAGCTTCCTGGTTGCCATTTCAAATGCATACATGTAAACTGCTGTTGCGGTAGCTGTGCCAGTTGTATGTTTGTTGTTATGTTGTTGAGTGCGCTTGCATTGTATTGTATAAATGTGGTGTCAGTAATGCCACTGCTAAGCGGCCAGTTGCCAATTGATTCTCTGTCAGGGCCGTACCCTGTTTGAACTACGCGCGCTTGGTCTGCAGGCGGCCGGCCGCTAATTAATTACTGCACGCGCGCGCCGTGCTGCGGCCGGCCGGTGGCCATGAGCTGTGGGAATGCCAGGTGGTGGTGGTTTGTGGAGCCGTCACGGTCTCTGTGCCGATTGTGCTGGCAACCGGTTGCTGTTTAGAGTCGGCAGTGAGTTTGGAGGTGGGGAGTGTGGCGCTGCTGTGTGCAGAGGTTTGGTGGAGGATCAGACTTCCTCTGGCAGTGGTGGTGGTGGTGGGCTGGTGTTGGGTAGTTTCCACTTTACTATTGAATCTCTTCTGGTACTTCTTCATCTTCTTTGTCAGGCCGCAACAACCGAACAACAGTAGTGATAGTGCGGCGAGCACACAGAATAAATTTACTGACAACACTAGTAGCAACATCGTATACAAAATAGAATGAATGAACGAACTGCTCCTTAATAATCAAGTCTTTATGTACTTGATGTACAATACATTCACAATCAACAGAATAGCCCCGAATTTTGTCACTGCTGGTTGGATCTCCATACTGTACACTGGCAGGCTTTAAAGCTACTGTACAATGGAAGCATTTCTCTTAGCCAAAATTATTTATAGAAACAGTTTTCACACCAGTAAAACTAAAAAATACTTTCAAAAATTCCTAAAAACTGTAAATCCCATTGCTTTTGATGGATTTTCTAGCCTCAGACTTGGAAATGACTAAATCCATGGCCTTCTAAATGGAAAATTCAGTGTTTTGAATTTGTAAAGCATTTTCAGCAAATACCGAATAAATACCGGTATACCGGTATTTTTGCGAATACCTACCCATACCGAACCGATTACTGAAAATCCCATGGCCAAACAACAGTAGTTTAGGGCACGCTTCAGAGGGCCTGTTTTCCAAATATAAAAATACCCCTAGCGGGTACGCATTAGTGTAGGGCACGTTCCGGAGTCGTATAGTCATAAGAAAGTGAATTAATTAATATATAGTCCATTTCTGACCTTGCCTGATTTTTCTCCCCCCAGCTTCACCTAACCCAAAATTTTTCGCTCAAAAACTATTTTGGACCGAAAATTCTTAATCTACTCTAAAACTTACCGAAAAGTCCCAATTTTTAGGTCCCAACTCTTATTAGTATGCTAGAAATCCGGCCGGAATCGAAGTTTTATGTAAGACAAACTATATAGGAAATTCTGAATGGTTTTGTACATTCGAAGGCGCATTTCTCACGAATCCGCTGGTTTAAAGCGTTTTTTATGAGTAGTTATACATTTGCAGGCAAATCTTGGCAGATATGGGCGGTTTAATGATTTTCGAAGAAAATGGCTGCACTTGGTATTATACCATGGTACAGTAGTTCGAAAGTCAACAGAAATCAGCCATATTTAAGATTTGTTGCTATAAAATTTGCATTACCTAATGCAGTTTTGCCGCTGATTCCGAAAATGATAGCCGTTTTTCACTCTGATTGCTCCTGGACCAGGGCAGCCAGGGCACAACATGGTCTCTATCTGATGCAGTTTTTCCCACTGATTCCGAATATGGCTTTATTTTTGTGCTATGATAGCTCAGAAGAAATTTACGGACCTCCGATGTTGTATTATTTGACTCAAGAGAGCAACTGAATAGTATGCTGTGCTACTGAATAAACTTTCTTTCTTTCTTCTTTCTTTTCTTTCAATCATAGGAATCTGTTTCATATAAATTGCAACGGAACGGAATCGCTCTTGTTAGCCAAATTCTGTTTTGACTTTTAGGGCAAATATCTCAGAAACTAAGCAAGGTATCATGATAAACATTTTGACAGTCTTTGAACGTTGAAAAAATCAGCTGGGTTATTTTTTGACGGACCCTCTATTAAGTAAATTTCCAACCCTGGTTAACAAACTGAGGACTACATGTATGTTATGTGTTTTGGATGTTTGATTTTTCAAAATTTGCCTCTCTGCCCACAGGACAGAACTGTCCAAAGTTTTGTACTCCGTGTACGCTACTGAAATGTTGCAGTGTTCTGCTGACGGTTTCGGATTGGAGCGTGTTGCACGTCAGAGCTGGCATCTGAGTCGTGTGTATCAGATGAACAACCGATTGGCATCGGAAGGCGTAGACTTGAAGTCGGCGAAGAATGGAGGTTTGGCCGAGACGTACCAACGTGTCTGCAAAAGTGACAGACCACTGGCCTATCCGCTGGTTTGTGACGTGATAGCCTTTCTGATGAGTTCCGACTAAGAAAATAGTATAGAATTAGTGGACTCGGTATGACAGTTATTATTGCTTCTCTACGCACTGTAACTTATGTTCTCTAGGAACTCGGGGCATAAAAATTTATTCACAGAAAATCTGTTGTACGAACAGATGAGAGAGAGCAAAAGAAAATCACTCCATACCCGCCCTTTTAATATTCAGCTGCACAATGAGATGAAGCACGCTATCGATTACTTTCTGAACTTGATCCGTATCTGAAAGCACTCTGCCTCTAAGCAACGACCGACTAGAGAAAAAAATCACCTGTGGCACAGGTGGTGTGGATATAAACTTTCCTTCCTTCTGCTGTATTTCTAGAGTTAAATTCATTCTTGAAAAATCCCAGCGCTTCCTCGTAGTCAGGTCCACCTCAAAACGTATTGCAATTGCGTGAGAACATTGTGGCACAGATTCAAAGCTGAACTACCAGAATAATCAGGGAAATAAGCTTTGACTGGAAATTTTTTCAGTTTCTCCTCAAATAAATCCTTCTTGTTCAGAAATAAGATCATAGCCTTGTCTGCGAACCATTCCAGGGTTAAAATAGCTTCAAACAGTTCCAGTGCGTCTAGCATCACATTCTAAAATGACCGACAGGTTACTATATCACCTGCCTATCTGACTCAAAGCAGGCGATACCGAAGCGTAATACGTCTGGCACTTAACGCCGTTTATGGTTGGTACCAGGTACCATGTATGGTACCCCACGTTCCGGGATTGTGTTGGTACCATATATGGTGTCGGTCTCGGTACCATAAACGGCGTTAAGTGTCAGCCTGTAATACTTATATTTCGTTTACTGCATTTACCCTCGTATGGTTTTCGACAGTGTTCAGGTTGTAGTCAGCCAAGGCGGCAATAAAAATAACAGACTCTACAACATCGAACAGATGAATCCATTTTCGGCGTTCTGACCTCTGACCGCCGACGTCATAGACTCTGTAACGTACGCACAGTATGCGTGGTTGGCTGCTTGAAGTGTGCTGCGTACTTGAATTCTGTTTCGATAGCTCGGAAAATCACCTCTTGCACACCGATGGTGGCGACTCGCGAATGCAGAATGTCTTGGTTGGTCGGCTGGTAGCTCTTGCCGCAGATTCTGTCCACGTCGTCTAGGAAACTATAACATCATTTACGGGCTTCGAGGTAATTATCGAGCGCGCGCAAAAACAAAGCCTTGCGTATTGACGTACTATTTGGCACAGTCCTCGATAAAAATTTCATTCCGTCTCGAAAAGCATTCACGAATGCCTTGGTCCGTCCAGAGACGCTTGAGAGCCTCGCATACGTTGCTCTCGATGCTTTTCACAGAGTTCCACAGCTCCAAATCAAACAGAGACATGACTACCCTTGCTTGACTCTAGAATACACGACAGAACAGTGACCAAAAGACGCACATTTCCAATAGTCAACTTCATTTTCTGGATTTTCGTAGGGAATGTCTAGTGTGTGCATGCCGTCAACCAGTCCGACCATGGATTCGATCATGTTTTTCCAGATTATTCGCTTTCGGTCCTCGATCTCTTGCGGCGAGAAGCCTTCGGAATGCAAAATTCTAGAAAACGATTGCGGTTAAATACTTTAATATGAAGTCAAAAAGCTTAGCTTACATCATCTGCTTAAGGATTGTGCTTTTGCCAGAGGCGCCGGCGCCTAAAAAACCGATTATGCACGTACGTACTGTAATTACGTCATCTACAATTTATATGAAAACTAATGAAATCATAGCCTAAGTTTTCTTGTTTGTTACACGTCGCGAATAAAGAAAACTTCTCACATATAACGTGAACAGAAACAGAAGAATTACAGTTTAATTGTGTTGTGCGAAAGTCCGACCAATAGTAAACTTTCTGGAATTTACAGTCCCGCTTTCTAAAAACCAAACCAAAGTGCCAAAATAGAAGTGAAACGCACCCAAAAGCAGTAATTTGACTCCTTTGTTTCTCTCGGACTGCTCCAAGTCAGCATCGATTTTGCGGTTGACTGTGCGTTGTGCCTTTAGCTCAGCACTCACGCATACGCCCATAACAATTTTTCTAAAGCATCGGTGCGCATAATGTATATAAAACCGCAACGATGCCAAATATGTCGCGAAAAACCCGAAGAAAGAAGCTCATTGTTTGGACTACAATCTTTAAGAATGCATTATTTTCCGAAATACTCCAGCCTGCCTTTCCAGGATTCCGATATTTTCTTTTTTCAAAATCGCGAGCGCTATCTGACGGCTTCCTTTGTCTTTTCTGACCAAAAGTAGGTACGTTTGTTTTATTCTATTCGTAAATTTCAAAACAGGCATGAAATTTTTACCAGGGAAGTCCCGTTAGTCAACGCTGTTATAAAGCTTTTTTATTATTTTCTTAGCGTTTTTTGAGCAAGTCTAGCTTATCACAATACCTAAAAGAGCATTCATTAGCTAAAAATATGGCACTTAGTACAGGTTGTCCAAGAGGAAACAGGAATCTACTTCCAGCTTTAGTTTTTGTAGACGGATCTTTTAGCTCTCGATCTCATTGAAAGAGCGCGTTGTCGATTGACCGGTCACTGGCCAATAACAAACCTCTGAATCTGGTACTGTAAATGTTAAAGTGACCGAGTTCAACACACTGCGATTTTATTATGTTTTAAGTTTTTTTATGTTTTTATCATGGCTTTTGCCTCAAATTCGGAAGGGGAAGTGTTTTGTAAGTTTCACACAAACCTGGGCATGCCTCCAGTAACCGTTATTCTGAAGCTGAATGCTAATCTTGAGAAAGAGACCCCAAGCAAAACCCTGCGTCAACGAGTTTGTGGTACACCGTTTTCGAATGGGCTTTTTGTCAGCAGACGGAATACCTGGAGGGTTCTTTTCGCCTCTTCTTCAAATTTAGCAATCAGCTATTTGTGTGAAACGTATTAGCAGACACTTTTCGTCGCGCATTTGAGACAAAATCCATTAAAATTGAAAAACAGGAGATAATCGCTGTGTGCTGAACTCGCTCACTTTAAATGTTTACAGTAGGTATTATGACTCGGTGGTTTGTTCTTGACCGGCGACCAACAAATCGATCGACCATTACGGTCTCTTTCAAATTACCGAGAACAAAAAGGTCCGACTGCTCAAACTAAAGCTGCAAGTAGATTTTCGATTTTTTGTAAGAACCTGTAGGTTGCGTTTTATTCTAAATGCGTGTTTTCCTTTCCTGCTAATAACCGGTTATAACAAACGGAGAAAGCCTTCCAACTCTGTATTATACCCCTCCTAACACGCTTGCCAAAAATAGGATAGGAGTAAATAAATACAAACGTGAACAAGAGAACAAACCTTCTACAAAACAGACGTGTTTGTGGCGGAGCAAAGCACTGCGAGGCTTTAGTCGAAGGGCGTTGTTTAATAAGATATTCGCTCTGCTAATGACGATCGACTTTGCTCGCGCCCTTGGAGACCCATTTCAGTCATGCACAATGTCTCTAATTCTGACTTATCCACTGTTCTATTGGCAGTTCAGAACAATAGACCGAGCAGTCTAATGTATTTCTGGCTAACTAAGCTGAGCAGCTACGCAGAACACAAACTGGCCGTTCTGAGTGAGGCATTATTAAGCTATCACGCTATGAGAACACGCGAAACTAAAAGCTCAGGATCTCTGACAACAGGAACGGCACAAAACAGGATCTGAGGCATCTCGGACTAGAAGGCAAACAGCTTTGTCTTCTGACTTTTACGGCAAACGTGCCTCAGGCGTACAGCAGAATAGAATACCAATCAATTAGTCATTGCACACTGCCATTTATCACTCTTTGAATCCATCTAACCGATGCTACAACGTTGGCATAAATATTCGGAAGTCGAAGGCTTTTTGGATGGCTCGAACATCGGATTGGACCCCAATGAGTCACACCGTACAGGGCCCAGTTGACCCAGTCGTCACTGCACATCAGACCACCTCCGCTGTCACCCTGTAACCAATCACCTCAGTGGCGTACCCAGGGGGGTGTAGGTTGTGTACACCCCTCTTTGCGGTGGAGGTAAGGAGGAAAAATTAGACAAAAATAAGAGAAATGAATTAATTATGTACGTACTAAAACTGTTTATTTTACGTTTTCCTTTTAAATGCGTTTTCGAAGGCTAAATTTTCAAAAATTTCTGGCATAAGGCCAACCAGGCCACTTTAAACTACTAAAACATATAATTTCTGTCAATTTTAAGCTCTGAATGCTTTTTAACCACGTTTTTGAAGGCTAATTTTGCGAAATTTTCGCGCCCTTGTTTGGCAGCGGCCCAACCGGGCAACTCTAAAATTTTACACTCCCTTTGCAAAATCCCTAGGTACGCCACGCCACTGAATCATCTCCATATATAGGAGTAAATCTGAAATTTAGCAGTAATAATATGCTTTCTCAATTTTTTCCGTTAAAAGTTCAAATGTCAATTGATGTCAATTCTAGAATTATCAAGAAAAGCATAAAACGCGATTTGCTGTGGTTTTCATAACCAAAAAATTGAAACTTTAAAGTTAAATGCCTATCTAAAAACATTATACAAAATTCTTTGCCTAATCTGCAAATAAAGTCGTTCGTCTTAACGACTGGAATTTAAAAATTTGTGGACTGTACGGCGCGGTACGTACGTACTCTGCAAGCAGTGTTGAAGGGTGATGTGCCACTACTATAGCCGGCACAGAATATGTCGTCGTCATCATAGAGATCTTGATCCCAGCTAGCGCTGCAGTAATGCCTTGTAATCGGGTACACGAACGCTTGCTTTCTGATCTTGCCTGCACCTTTCCAAATTTAGACTGACTTTGTACGTACAATGAGTGAGTGACTATACGTACCTCTCTTTCTGCCAAAATACACGCACACTTTCCTAATGAAATTTTTGTCTGCCAGCCACGTTTCGTTCCGATGATCCCTCAGTTCAGTCTCGGGCTCCGGCAAACAAACAGGAGTGATGCCAGGACAAGGGTCAATTTTGACCAGCACCAGGTCCCAGGCGTTCCTGACGTTAGCTTCGCTGTACCACGGATGCAAAATGATCGAGCGTATCTGCCTCACACATAAGGTTCTGTCGGAAGCCGAACCCAACTGGAGTTGGGGCCAAAATCCTCGCTTGTAAACTACTGTAAAACAGTGGGCAGCTGTAAGCACGAAACTACTATGAACCAGAGTTCCTTGGCATCGTCCCAACTGTACCGACCATGGCCAAGTTTTTTCCGTTAAATTTGGAGACTTTAGCGCGGAAGTACCACAGCGCCATCTGGTGGACTTGACTGAAACAGAATAGCAAGATTTTCAGCTTTAGTGATTTACATGAGACCGACCTATCGGCGATAAATTTAGTGTGACAAGACAAAAACATAAACGGTACCACATTTCGAAGTTATTCTAAAGGCAGACGCGATAGAAAACTCCATGCCCTTTGATGGCCCTTCAGGGCAAACGAATATTGTGAGGAACTTGTTTTTCTTATAGTCTCAACTGTGCGCACACCGATTTCAGTTGTGAAAATCAAATCGACCGGACGTCTCTGAACACTCGTTACACTCAGAACAAATTGTCTGTTCTTTAGTCACGTTTTTAATTTCGTTCGCTCTTAATTATTGAATTGTTTGTAGGGATAATTTAGCATAACTAGAAACGTTAGAACTCCATCAGTTAATTACAGTATATACAAATTTAAGGAAAAAAAATGGAAGCAATAAATCAAATGTCAGGTCAGGTCAGGTTTACCAGCTGTCAGAAAGATCAGAAAGCAGTGCGCCGGTGTTCATGCTAAAGGTGGCACGTTGGCTACGATGATTGGCCAGTCCATTATCGATCGAAGCAATCGGGCCGGCCGGCCGTGTGTACTGGGTGCGTGCTGCTGAGTGTCTGTTGCGTTGTGTGTTGGTTCGGTTGGTGCAGCTGCTACAAACGCCCGTCACAAGATGAGCACAAGTGAGGGATTCGAGGAAGAGCCGTGGTGGTTGAGTCACTCCGTTCTGAGGAAGATTGGCGGACCGCCTAGCGGTTGGACCGGACCGCCGCCCTCTATAGATTGCGAAGTTTTCATTGGTAATCTAAATTACTAAATGCTATTGTATTATTGCGTGGGCGTAAGAAAACTGTCTTGCTCTGCAGGTAAACTGCCGCCACAGTTGCGCGAAGATCAGTTGATGCCTCTGTTTTCTCAGGTAAGCGTGGCCCTTTTGATTCTATTCTGTTCACGCTCCAACATAGGTACATGTGTAACAGGTCATCTGACGAAGGGGTAAGGGAGTCTGACACCGGCCGGGGGTCTGACCTCAAATTCTAGGAGGGTGCGGCACTAAAAACGCTCAAAAATCGCAATTTTTGGCTAAAAATCGGCAGAAGTCGCTAATTTGAGTTCATACAGCTAAAAGGTGCAGTTTTACAGGCGATTTTAGTGTCTGAAAGAGTAAAAAATCGAGAAATTGTGCTGAAAAATTACTTGCCAGAAAAATGACAAAAGTTGAAAAAATCGTCTCGGAGGGAGGGTCTGGCCCACTGTTACATGTAAGCGTTCCAATGTACAGTATTGGCTACTTTTTGGAACGGTTACATAGACTAAGCTTCTCTAGGTGTTGAATTGATCTTGCAGTGTTTTTATACCTACTCGTACGTAATATTACATAAATAATTCTAACCGACCACAGTTGCAGATGGGTGTCGTGTACGAATTGAGACTGATGGTCGAGCTGTCGGGCAACAACAAAGGCTACTGCTTCGTGCTGTTCTGTACGTCCGAGGAGGCGAGACGGGCCTGCCACCAGCTAAACAACTACCAAATCCTGCCCGGCAAGCGTATCTACGCGCTGTTGTCGCTCAACAACCGGCGAATTTTCCTCTGCGACATTCCCAGAGACGCAAGTACAGACGAGCTGAAGGTAAAGCAGTGAAAGGGTAGACTGATTTGATTCAAAACAAAGATTTATCTAGAAAGAGGTAATGAAAGTCAGCGACGGACTGATCGAGGTGTGTCCCAGTGGCGGCGACTGCGTCGTAGTCGAGTTCCAAAGTCACAAGGCGGCAGCCGTGGCAAGACTCAAACTGATCAAAGAGCCACTCCACTTCTACGGTCAAAGGATCTCTGCCGATTGGGCTCAGCCAGAACACAAGTTCGATCAGCAACCAAGCTCTCATGTAGGGCTCGTTTGAATTTAATGTGCGCCAAGCACAAGTGCTGCCTAAATTTCAGACAAAAGCCTTGTACGTAGGCAATCTGACGCTGTCCACCACCGAAGAGCAGTTGTTCGGTTTGTTCGAGTCGATCCGGCCGGGCAGTGTGGACCGCGTCAACAAGATCAGTCAGTACGCTTTCGTGCATTTCTTCACTAGCCACGATGCCTGCTTCTGCTTGGAAAAGACCAACGGTTCTATTAGTTGTTTGTTACCGGTTTGTCAGTAAAGCCGGTAACTCTTTCTAGGAATTAGATTCAACGGAAGTCTGATAGAAGTGAGCTTGGCCGCCCACCTTGACGAGAACTCTGCCACATCCTACGGCGCGCACAGCAACAACACGTCCAGTTTTGGGATGCTCACTCCGGCCCCGTTTGCCCTACAACAAAGCTTTACTTTCGGTTTTGCGCAGGTGTGTGCCGTGTGTAGACATGTAACAGGGGGTCCGGCCGCCCCTCTGGATTTAGGCCAGACCCCGAAATATTCGAATATTTGGGCCATTTACTGGTTTAAAAATAACAAATTACCTGGCAAGTAATTTTTTCCAGCAAATTTCCAATTTTTTAGAATTTCAAACGTTAAAATTGCTAAACTCACTAGTAAAACAGCACTTTTTAGCTGTTTGAGCCCAAATTAGCGATTTTTGAGCGTTTTTAGTACCTAACCCCCTCTTCTAGAATTTGGGCTCAGAGCCCCGTATCACCATCGGCGGCTGACCTGTTACATGCATAATTGTGTCGATTTGTTCTCTTCTGATGCTAACGTTTTTCAGTCGCCACCAAGTGGTCAACAGACCCCCTGGGGCACGCTGACTCCTCCCTCGTCTCCTATTGGAGTTGTGAGCGAACACCCAATCAGATGGGCCAACACAGGCGCCTCTAACTCCGCCTACGCCCCCTACCACCAGTCTATGACATTCGCTAGACAGTAGGCTGTTTGATTTGAACTATTTATGCTCCGAAAATACCCAGTACCGACTGGTTCAGACGATTCAGCAACAGTAATTGGCGCGTGAGCAGAGGCGGCCTGGACAGCTATTTCGACAGACAAATCGCCATCAATCGACACTGTTTCACTGAGGTACAATTGTAGTGGCCTTTTCTACTGCACCACCCAATCTGCTCTCAAAAAATTGCAGCAGCTGGCAGCGCACTGCTCTCGAAAGAATTGGGGCCAACCGATCTACGAACCGTACACGGTGCTGACCAGAGACGGAAGCGGAGTAGTCATTCATCTCTATCTCTACAAGGTTAACAGCTGATTGCAGTGGCAGAGGGGTGGCAGGTGTGTCTGTGTTGCAGGTGACCGTTCCTGCCTTGGTCAAGACCTACCGATCGTTCCAGCCGCAGCAGCCGAACCCGGACGTGGACTTGGCGCAGCAGTACGCAGCTATGTTCACGCTGATCCAGCTGGGACTGCCTCTGGCCATCTGTTCGCATCCGCTGTCTTCTCCGTTTGTTACTTGCGGTTGAATTGAATGTGCTGCCGACAGTGTGTCTGTGTAGGATTTTGTACGTTCTTGAAATACTGAGTCTGGCTATTTGTCCTTTGCACGCCTTTCTAGTCACTATCCACTACCACTCTTGTGTACAGGTGTGAACGTGTGCAGTCAGTCGGTGAACGCATTCTACCGTGTCATTTGTGCATAGCGCGCTACGCTTCGTATACGGCGGCCAGCAGCCCACACAGACAGACCACAGCCATCTCACCGTTCTTTGTGTATTGTTGTTAATTTTGAATTGTCAGCGATTCTTGAAGGAGACTGTGTGCTTTCTAATTCTAGTGGCCATTTTATGCAGCGCTCAGCCTACCAATTTCTGCTTCTCCACGCTCTTTTTGGCTATGTATTTTTGATAGTTGTTACCGTTGCATTGTGCACCGGCCAGTCTGTTGCTGTCCAAGTGGCACAATTTATTTACTACTCTACCACGGCCACCGACCGCAATCAAATTTTAGTGTGCGTTTAGGCGCTAAGCAGTAGGGCGCACATGGCAGTTATTCTTAGGTATTTGTGACCGTAGCTAAGTAAGGATATTACGCAAAAGGTAGGCTTTCCTTTGTTAATTATATCTGTACGTGCCTTTAAATAAATATGTACCATAATCAGGAAAACTTACTGTTATAATTAAGGTCA